>JANIJG010006016.1:70631-84700 GCA_024611175.1 Megaceryle torquata
AAAAACAGAGCAATAGAAAAGGAAGCAGCGTAGGGAGGAACAGGCGGGAGGCGCGGGCGGAACAAGAACCAACCCAAAACCAACAAAAAAAAAACCCAGAAAGAAGGCAGAAATATTCAGCTCATCTCTGGACCACCCTCTAGCAGTTTTTCGCTAAAAACACGAGTGTTATAGAACCACTGAATCATTTCCTAATGCTCCTTTCCCTGTAAGCTATGACTCTGAGCATATTTTAAGTTGGAGCATAATGTAGGTTTCTTTAGAGCTGGGTGTTTATTTTAATAGTATGTGCTTGGCTAGTCCTCAGAAGACTGTGCACTATAACATTGCCTTTGCCTTATCCTTCTGAGCATAACCAGAGGTTATTTTCTTTTATCTGTATTTATAATTGTTAGGATTTTATTAGACATGTGTCAGCTATGATTGCATCATTTAACAGAACCAAAAAGACTCATCTTCTTAGTATATTAATATAGCTACAGGTCTTTCTAGAGATGTGCAGTATATTGTTTTGGGTTTTATTGTTCCATTAAATATATAGGAAATTATTTTGCCTTAATTATTTTTTTTATTCTTCCTGAGCTAGAAGACAAGGAATAAACAGGATGTGCTTCTGATTTTGTTCTTAGCTCTTCTGGAGATGGGAAAAGAACTCAAAATGTGGTAGCCCTTTTTCCTAGGCTGTAATAGAGCCTACTTTTTCACCCTGCCAGCTTCCACCCTTACAGTGTGAGCTATATCAGTACTGCAGTATTCTTCTGTTAATGCAAGACTGCATTTTATCATGACCTGTGTTGTGACTGATCAATAAACACCTACAATGGGAAGGTTACAAATAAAACAGTGGAATTTACACATTTAGAAAAAGATTTTCAAATAAGCCATAGTTTTTTAGCTAAAGAAAGCAAGATTAATGAACACCTGCATACCAAACACTTCCCATGAGTGTTCTCAGTATTTACAGAGCCCAAGGTTACTGCTTAGAGCTTAACAGGTTTGGCAGTACCTCCTTAATCCTGTACTCAGCTAATGGGTTCAATACAGAAAAATCTGTCATCTTCTAGGTTCTCTGTCAGGAGTTCTCCAGCAGTTCCAGAAGGCATGAGATCCACTGCCTACCTCAACTATGCCCTTACACAACAAATGCAAACAAGAAGAAACATTTTTCTGGTGTTGCAGACAGCCTCTTTCTATGGAATGAACCCAACTGAATGATCTGCATTGCTATTTTTCGGTATATTTCTTGTTAATAATGTTCTTGCTGAATGCAAAGACTTTTCCATTCAATGTTTATTTACTTCAAAGTGGAAAAATGTAAAAGGAAAGAATATACAAAATTTTAAAAGAATTATAAAAATTATAAAAATGTCTAGTCAGGGTTTATGATGTTATGTTCTATAGTTCTTACACTTAAATCCAGAGAGCTGTTTCAATTCTCTTTTCACAGAGGTTTATCCAGTTACTGTTTGGTTATGAGGTTAGAAGTGGGTTTTGAAAAATTTTCATGAATATTTACAATCCTTCTCTTTCTGAAGGAAGCACAGACTGAAGAGACAGTTGTATCATAGATGAGTCATAAACTGCTGCTTAATTACTTCAGTTTGGAGGCAGGAGCAAGTAGTTGTCCTGCAGGTGGTGGTGTGGGCTCCTCATCTCCCCTTGAATTAATCTCTTGGTAAAGCTGGAGAACTTTTGGGTACCCTGTCCTAAGAGCTGTTCTCTCTCCTGTAATACTGGCTGCAGAAACTGGTACCTGGCAAATGTTTAGTGGAAGATTAAACAACAAATGATCTCCATGTTCTTGTAATTTCTCTGTCAGTTTCTTAATTTTACTCTAGTAAAAAAATCATCAGTATACTGAAGGCTGCCAGTCCCATTGCCCTTCTCATTTTACAAGTGTATAGTTAAGGATCACAATTTTTTTTACATGTTTGTATTACTGGTAGTTTTTGCATCCCTGCTCTGAGGAAGGTACTACAATATGCTCGTTTTACAGTTGAAAGAAGTCTGGCAGAGAGAGAAATGACTTGCTTCGGGGCAGACATGGAGAGTGGTGTAGTCTCAGTTACTCCAATTCCCACTTGGAGTGAATGCTGTTTCATTCTTCACAGCATAAACCCCACAATTTACAAAAAGGAAAACAGTTAGCCCCAGTAGCTCCTTTATTGGAACAGGATTTTCAGAATGGGATTTTTGGAATTTTGGCACCCAGATGCCATCTACACCTTATGAAAATGCTTTAGTCTTCTTTGTTTCTGTGGGTAACTTTGTGCCTTTCAGAAAGACATGTAGATGCAACTAGAAGAAACAAAGCAACTAAGCTAGCTTTGAAGCAGGAGGGCTGATTGCAATTAAAAGGGAGTAGGATTAACTAAAGCGTGTTTAATATAGTGGACAAAAGAAATCTTAACAAGGTACACCATGGTCTAGTGGCATTTGATTTATTCCTGCTGTAAGACTAGCTTATTTCTGAAAAGGTGTTAACAGAAATTGTTCTGTCAATCCCATTTAAGAACGAGCCTTTACTCAACATGAATAATACTGTACTATTGTATGGATATGATTAGAAAATTATTCTACTTTTATGGAAGTGAGGAAAGATTTTTACCATTGAGTTATAATGCTGAATGGAGCATGCAAACATGCATCTCAGAAACATCCCTGGCTAATCTGATCACTCCTTTTAGCCAAGCCATAGTCCCGGAGTGCAGTGTCTTGTCTCCTGTTCTGTGTGCTACCAAAAAGCTGTTGGGACCAGTGCATTGACCTTTAATAGTCTCATGACTTAAATTTGTGCTTGCTGGTAGGGGCTTTCAGAAAAGGCAGGAACTACTCAGAGTGATGGCAAAAGAGCAGAAAGGACATCCATGGAGTCACTGGGAGGAGAACAAGGCTACTGTAACCACTGTCATAACATTATGTAGTATCACCTGAGCAGATGCCCTCACCGGGCTTTGAGGAAGGGCTGAGTACATGGCCCAAAGAGTTCTGCCATGGGGCTCAGCAGAAATCCATTAACAAAGACATATATTAATAAGGAAAGCCAGCATTGTTTGTGCAAAAAAGAAATGTTCTTCTAGTCTCTGAAGTGACTCAAGTTACTTTTATCTTGTCAGCCTCACTTTCCAATAGTTTTGTTTTTATAGATAGTATTTATAAGGCAACTCCTTTAGTTTTGGCTACATGATAAATGGTTTTGCCCAGGACATTTTCAAACCTGATTGGAGTTTGGGTTCTAACATCAGACAACTCACTGAAAGCATATAAGGGATCCATATTGGCTGTCATGCATATATTTGGTAGGTCATCCACTTACAGAGTAAATGGAAGGAAACTGTAAACTACAGGGTTATAAATACATCAAGAGTCTCTCAAGCAAAGCTTGAGTGGTTTCAGATGTCAGCAGAACCCTGAGATGAATTTAGTGTCCTGCTTGGTTTTGCTGTTTTTCTGTTCTCTGTGAAGCAGGGATTCTTTATAAATAGCAGGAGAAAGCCAGTGGTCTTTAATAGAGAATCAAACTTAGACACTAAAATGATAAATGTAAACATTTACAAGACGTATTGTATCATTGACACAGACAAATGCACACAGTTGTGTTTCACAGGTAACTTAAGCAGGAATTCTGAGCTTATTCAGTATTATTTACTTCATTTCCTGGCTGTATTGCTGCTGTAATTTGATATTACAAAGAACAATCTTCAGTCTTAAAATACAGAAGAGTACAGAAGTACAGAAATTGAAGAATAAAACCAGAAAACAGGTTAGTACAGTACAGATTTAAGCAGGAAAGTTAAGAAGATAATGAATATATACTGGGCGATGAAGAATAAAAGGATGATCTATTTTCACAGCAATACAACAGAAAATAATTTTTAAGACTAAGAATCTAAGATTTCCATACAAGGACAATGAGTAATAACAAAGGAGGAATGACCTCAGTCAGTGACATTGAGAAAAAAAGAAACTGAACAAAATTGTTCCTGAAGAATAATCCATAGGCTTCAGTAACAAAAAAGGATATAGTTTGCAAATTGCACTGCAGATTACTCTGCAACCTCTAGGCAGAATTGGAGTGACGGTGCTCAACTGTATTTGCTTCTGACCCAGAGGAGAAAGAGTTCTGGTCTGAATAAAAAGACAAAATAACAGCAGGTCGCGTGTATTAGCCAAAGCTATCAGGCTTAAACTCAGTTACAGCAAATAATAACCTTTTTTCTGTAGAAATACCCATTTTTCACATTGTGCAGCATAGTAATCATAACAAGTCATTTGTGATCATGTTGAAGGATTTTACATATTTACTATAGTTTGTCTGAAGGAGCTTTAAGCATGTTAACAATATAATTTAAAGGTCTGGACCAAAAAAGACCTCCTGGATAGAGAACTAGGCAGAGGCACATCTGACCGTTATGTGTGGGTGTAATCTATAAAACAGTGAAGACCTCTAGGCAGAATTACCTTCGTAACATTGCTAAATCGCAAGGTGTGTCTTATCTGTGAATATTTATCTTAAATAACCCCCAAATCTCTCAAAATCCCGTAACATGTTCTTATCTCAAATCTGAAAAATTAGATAAGGAGAACTACCATTAGGAGGACATGATTATTCTTCACCACCATCCTTCCCTATCCTTTATAAAGCTCTGTAAAACTACAGAATATTTTGTAATACTGTTGCTAAAATATGTTGCCCTGGCAAGAAATTAGGTGCGCTACTGCTCAGCTTTGATTTCTAGGTGGCATGGAAGTGGAGGAGTGGAGGAGTGGCCGTGGCTCTGTTGTGTTTGGGCCAGTCTCTTGGGCCTCAGGTGCATTTGCATGACAAAAATCCTGTCATGGGAGCAGGACCGAGTCATTGCATTGGACACTGCTTCTTAGTACTAAATTTGGCTTGAGAAAATGTGCTAGACAGTTTTGATTGACATTATATCAAATATCCCCATCTTTCGCTGACCTTGGCTAGTTGATCAAATCTCATCTATGTTGCTATAGTGTATGAAGTGAAGAGAAATAAAAGAAGTTTATTTTTCTGGTGGTATTTGCAATTGATCTTCCAGCAGTTCTTTTTATAGCGTCATCATAGTAACAGCTAGAGTTAAGATAAAAGTCAGTTAGAGGTTATGGGATTACAATTAGAGGCATTTTCTTCATGGCAGATTCTCCATGGTGGCAACAAAAATACTCACTAGGATTCAGACTGAAACATGGAATAAGTCTCAAAGTAATTGCTCCTGTGTGAATACACAGTTCCTTCTTCTGACAGTAAATTTATCTCAGGCTTTAAAGAAGTCTACAGGCACTGAGAATTTTATTAAACATATTCCATGTGTGCAAGAGTGAAAAAGAAATTTGAAATATATTAATTTCATCCTCAGATGGGATATAATTCTTAGTATTTCCACTTGTACCCTGGACAATATCTCACAGCTCTATAAAATTGCTTATTCTAAATGCAGGTGTTTTCTTAGAGTAATCTTGGAGGCAAAAATACCAGTCCTTTCCCTTTGGAAATCTAGAATAATAACTCTCAGTATAGAACAGTAAATCAGTTTATATCCTGGAAATGTTACAGTTTGCAAAAGGGGGGAAGAAAAAAAGCCTACAAAATAGAGATTTGTAACCACTTTCCAGAGTAAAGGAAAATTTTGATTGACTACAAAGCTGCATTGTTGTACCTTGCTTAAAACTGGCAGTCACCCATGGCAATGAATATAGTCCCATCACTGGGCCCAGCCTGAAGAGCACTGGTTAACAGACTTCCTCAAGCACTTTGGCTTATCTCTGGTGAAATTTTTCTGGTTTACTCCTTTTGGGCTTTCTTTTCCCCCACAAGATTGCTTTTAAATATCATTGTGTTAATTATGTTAGTACTTCTGGAATTAGGTGTATTTTAGAGAAATGCACTGTACATTGTAGTGTAGTAATGCTGAGAAATGTATTTGGGTAAAGTATTTAATCACATATATTAGGATGCTATTTAGAAGTATAGGTCTTAATGAAGGAAGTTATTTGGCTGCAGTAATACAGGAATAAGCATACAAAAAGAAACTCTGAAAAACTTCAGGGTAAACCAAACTCTTACATGTATATTGTCTAGAAAAAAAAGGTATCTAATTATAGCAAGAAGTGATCCTTAGATGTGTAGATGAACAAACCTATTTTTTTTCCTGTTTCACTTCAACGCGTTTGGGAAAATCTGTGATGGAACATGCTTGCCACTTTCACTGAGGATCTATGAAGTATCTGGCAGGATCACTTTCTTTAAGGTGTGATTTCCTGCTGGAATAAGATCTGGAGGCCAAAGGGGAGGTGAGGACTTTATTAATCTTAGCTGGAAGTAGGAAAGAGAGGTCATAAGACATTCTGTCAGTATCAGCTGTATATTCTAAGATTGGAGTAACATTTTAAAATCTTACTGTGTCTGACAAACAAGTCTCTCCATTTTAAAAAAAGAGAATAAAAATCTTCTCAAGTCTGTATTTTTGTCAGAAATGAAGGAACTTTATTTATAAGGAATGTCCACAAAACCATCTTGAAAGTAAACTGTGCTGGTAAATTAAAGAATCTTGGAAATGTTTTGTGAACGGCTGTGGGTTTGTGGTTGGTGTTTTTGTTTGTGTGCTTGTTTATGGTGTTGTTTTGTTTTGCTTTTTAGTGTCAACCTGGTCTAGATCCATCTGCAGAAAAGACAGGCAGGAACAAGACAAAGTTTTCCTATGTGCCTCCCACAAAACACAGCAGTCAGAGCTCTTTCCTAGTGGAGAGGATTTTAATTTCTCATTCCCTAGTTTGGAGCCAGAGGGAGAGGAGAAAACAGTATTGATCCTGTATCCTGAAAAGCAAGGAACTCACATTAGTCATGGAAGAAAAAAAAAATCCAAGCTTCAGTTTATGCAGAGGAAGAATTCAAATGTGCACCTTCCCCTACAAAAGCAAATGCTTTAACCATTAATTTCCTAAGTACTGCAAATTGGGAAAGGCTGTGAATCCTTTCTCTTTATTTTTTTTGTGAGAAGGGGCTGAAGGAACATAGGCAGCAGCTCTGGAAGAGAGGTGGTAGCTGTGAATCCCAAATAAGAATAGGCCTCTCACTGCTTATGATGGGTGGCAAATATTAGATCCTCTCCTTTTTTTTTGGCATCTTTTACTGGCAGCCTAGGTGTCAGTCGATTAAATTTACTGGTTTGAATGCCTAAATTTCCTGCATTTTATGAGGAGTGTGGGCACCTTCACTCAGGAAAGTGAATTTTATTGCCACACATACATTCACGATGGAAGTAACCCAAGTTGATTTTTGTCTACTCTAAAAACAACTGAGTTTTTCCAACAAAATAAAGTGCCAGAGATCTTTGTGTGCATTCAGCATCAGACAGAAAGCAAAAAGGAGGCTTTTTTAAAATTCAGATGTGAGAATTTGTGTAGAGCTCTACTAGAATGTGTAACTAAAGGAATGCGAAAAGTTTTAAGCCCTGGTGTCATCTAATATGACAGACTATAATATTACAGAGTTTGCTGCCAAATCCTAATCTAATAAAGGCAGATACATTTCCTTTAGCAAAAAAGTTTCCAGTCATGTCAGAAAAAAAATTTTAACCAAAGAAGTGAAAGAGGTTGTGATCTACCTAGAAAAACAAAGTAGTTCTTGATCTGGGTAATAGGGGGTTTTTATTACTTTCCTGCAAAAGGTTAGATTCAGCCTGGATGTTGTTTTAGTAGTTGCTGATTAGTGACACATATATTTTGGAAAGTATAGTAACTAAAAGCTTACTGGACTGACAAAAAATGCCTATACACATCAGAAGTGGGAATTCAGACGCATGACAGATTTGCTTTCCAATGAAAAGCTGTTTTCAAGTCACTGTAAGTCAAAATTGTTTTTCTTCCCTTTGGTACTCCAGCTGGATCATTTGGAAATGATGTGAGGTCGCTTCATCAAAAAAACCCCAATGACTTATTGTCTTTCTCAGACCATCAAATTTGTGAAGTAAAACAAATAATTTTTTTCCATTTTTTTCTGGTACCTAGCTCCCAGGGATGTTTTGTAGGTAAATTAATTATTCTAACTGCATTAAATATGAAAAATGATGCACAAATATGAATGCACAATAGTAATTCTTTGAAAGCACTATATTAGCCTCTTAGACCTCTTTAATTTTAGTAATCTTTTTTTTTTAACTGCCTTTGCCATTTAGCGTTACTCGTCATTAAACTGCAGATTTTGGGCCAAATCTTCACGTTTTATGCTTGAGCTTTCTGGAGCGGTCACATACGTTTTGCCTGAAAAGACCATGAAGGCCTGTGCAATGGTACTTAAGTAATCAGATGCCTGTAAGTTGCTCTGAATGCTTTACTCCATCAGGAAGGTAGAAGGTGAACCGGGGTTTAGTTTCTTTCCTGACACGACCTGTTCTCTCTCCGTCCTTTCCCCCTTCCCGCCTCCTCTGCTCGACTGCGCTGGTGTCCGCCAGATGGCGCTAGGCCACAGCTCGCTGCGGGACAGCGGCGCTGCAGCTCCCATTTCGTAGCTGGATAGGTCCCTCTTAAACGCCAGGCATTTGTTCGAACTGTAGTTTCTTTATGCCACAAATATCCTGTCATCAGCTGGGAATTGCGGGTGATTCCTGCTAGGAGGTTTGGGGGAGTTCCAGTGTAGAAAGGGATCAAGTTATTAAAAGCTTGGGAAACATGTTTAGCCTGAGCTCCCTTCACTAAAGGCAACTTAGGGGAAGGATCTTCTCAGGAACTAGCAAGTGTCTGTGTGAGAAACACAGCTAATCAGTTAAACAGGGCTTTCAAATATTTAATTCACTTGTTCTTGGCCTCTCTGAAAACTGTTATATATAAGGCAAAAGTTATTTCTTTATTAAATAAATAAATAACTAAAAAGGTTAAATAATTTAGTAGGTGTATCCTTCAAGTAGTATTTATCAAGAATAGCACACAGAGAGGAAATACCTTATCAAGCCCCAGCCACCTGAGGCCCACTGGGCTATTCTGACCAAGTAATTGGTTCTGGGGCAGGGTGATATAAGCAGTGAAGAGTATACAAGGGCAGCACCCCCCTACCCAATTGAGACAGAAAGGGAAAAATCCTTCCTGTCATGGAGCTGCTGTGCAGCTTTACAGGGAGGAGACCTCTTGCTTTCTGGAAGAGGAAGCAACCTTTGCAGCTGTGAAACCTGAGAGAACAATGGAGATTGCGTAGACCAGCAGTTATGGGGTGCTGCTTTCTGCTCTGCGGGGCTTGAAGCCAGAGAGGTCCCACAGCAGCAATCTTTTCTCTGTAATAAATTCTAAACTTCTCTTGACCTTATTGCTGCACTCAGGGCTGAAATGCATCTGAACAGTTGATGGGAGATACCCCATATCTTAAAAATTGTGGGTGCATCCTGAATGCCAACAGAACCGTTCTGGATAAGACCAAAAAGTAACAGAAAGCATTCTCCTCTTGTTTCCAGACTGAATTTGAAGTCAGCTATTTGTTCCTGCCTTAGCCATGCACTGGAAGAACATGTCAAACCACTCAAGTTGCTTTAGGTTGGTGTGATAGAAGTAGCTCTCATTTTCCCATATTTAATCCCATAGTTCTGCTTTTTTCTTCATATTCTTTAAGTCTGGTTAAACTTCAAACTTTTACTTAAGAAAGTCTGAAGATTTCACTTTTTGCTCTACAGAAATATATTGTCCTTTGCCCTTCTTCTCTCCCTCAACTTGCTAAGGTCCTAAGTTCCTCTCAAAAGTGTGATCGCCCATGCACAGGTAGGTGTTTGTGTACCCTGTGCAGGATGTCCTGTATGTAGCGCTGGTATACTCCATAGCAACTGCCTGGAGAGGGTGGTTCCTCCTTGCTGAGAGTAAAACTGTTCTAATATATCTGAGCTCATTCCTTTCTAGAAACCTTATCTGTGATTGCCCTCGAACACTTAAAAGAGCCCTTTGTAAGGCCAGGGTGTACAGATGCATGGCTTGGCTGCAAAACACACCAGCATTGTGTCCCAACACATCCACGTGTTGATTATGGCATGTGTACAGGTAGGCAGCCATGATGGGGTCATGTATATCCTTAAGGCGTTGCAAACTTGTTCCATTATGCAGTAGGGCTAAAAGAGAAACAGTCATTTCAGAACACCTACTTCATCTCCAAAAGGTTTTACTTATCTAAAAAATATATAGTGAGTTTGCTTTTTCAGTTCTGCCCTTTTTTTTTAGGCAAAAATCAGCTACAAACATAGAGAAAGTGAAAACGTAAACAGTTAAATACCAGACTGAAGCAATCCTGAAGGCTATTATTATTCATACTTAAGTATCACTTTGAAGCATCTGTTCAATTTAAGGTCCTTGATTTTATTCCAGGTTCTGTGGAGAGCACATCTAGTTGTTACAGTCCCTTCTTCTCCACTTTGTCATAAAACTACTTCTACCCATGTACATACTAAGGCCATAATTCTTCCAGCTTTATGGATATGCCTGAAATCTAGTCATGTGAACATTCCCATTGATTTTTTTTGTATAGTGTGCAAGAACTTAGGTATGTGCATAACTTGGTTTGTCCTCAGAGGATTAAAAACCTTAGAAATGTCTGCTTCTTGCCAAATGAGACATAAGATCCAGATTTACACCATCAATTTTCTATACATCACAAGACCAAATGTATTTAAAGGATACAGTAAAATACCATTGTTCCTGGTAACATACAGGGGTGGACTTTCATAGTAAGTAGCACACAACTGTTGGATATGTAAGGATTTGTAATTTACATTTTAAATTATACCAGGATGGACTGTATATTTTTGATACATATATATATATGTATGCATGTGTAAGTATATAGTTTGGATTGCAGCCAAGACTATGTAAGAAATACTGCTTGTATAGAAGCTCTGAATGGCCTCCTTCACAGTCATCATCATGCAGGCATTTTCCCTGTTTAATATCTTCTACCCCTCAATGCTATTTCCTTTCGGTAACTGTATTTCTGGCTCATGTCACACTAGAAAATATTCCCTCCACTGCCTGTCATCTACTAGGATTCATTTTAAACGAGGTAGTCACTGTCCTTATCTAATGAATGGTAGCACTTTGGCCAATGCAGTTTAAGGATTGGGAGGATTTATAGATCAGCTGTCTGAACATAATACAAGATTTTCAGCAGTGAAATAAGCATTTGAAATTCAAATTTTATAAATGGGTTCTTTAAAACTATTTGATGTTTAATCACACCAAAAAAGAACTTGATTACACCAGTGGCTGTAAGACTTTTGGATGCTGTCTGTGTTCATACCACACCAACACAAGAGAAATTATCATTACTTACTGAGGAAGTAATCTCTGCTCTTTCTAGTTGGATTATTTTTAAATCCCAGAAAATTTTGACAAAAGAGTAAGATGAAAGCTAAGGTCAGTGACAGAGTTAGTCTTGAAATAGTTGAAATGTGGCTTGTGGCATAAATGGTGGTTTATATTGACCGCATGTCAGCTCTGTATAAGATGTGAGCATGACAACTCCCATAATTTACTTGCTTTTATGAAAACCAGACATTGCTGGGTTACCCATGCAAGGGAGGAGTTATTTTATAACTTTGGGTGCTTTTCACACAACCCAATTCAGGGCACTCCAAGGCAAGTGCCTGTGTTGGGTGATTAGTCTTCCTAGAATCTGCCATAATCTTAGGGAGAAAGAGATTTCCACAACCCAGAGGGCAATTCAGAGGAAGAATTCATCACAGGTAACTGAATTAATCTCCTGATGAGGCCCTCTCACCCCGCTGATACACAGGGAGACAACAGCAGCCAGCTTCCTACTTTAATGTACCCAAATTCTAGGCTTTCAAACTGCACCAGGTGCCTAGGGATATGCCTCTGGGCACGGCTGGGACCACTTTGGTTTGGTAGTGCTGGAGAGGCAATGTATGTCATGCCTCAGTGTAATCAAGGTACAGAAACTAGGTGCTCTCTCTGTTACAAAACACATTCTTTTCCTCTCTTTTCTTGTCAAGACTGTTATTAATGATTTTATTGGTTAAAACAACAGTTAGAAGGCACATTCTCATTTAAAAGTTGATACATTAGCGGAGGACAATTTTAAGCTTTTATAGTTAGAACTTAACACTGATTGCAATAGATGCTGTGCAGTAACAGAAGGAGAAAACTACTTCTTACCCAAGGCAATTGCACAATGTAATAAGATTCTAAACATGTTTTAATTCAGAACAGGGGAAAAAGTTTAATCGGGCTCAAGGAACTGGGGAATTGGCTAATGCCAGCACCAGTTGGATTCCATCACTGCAGCACAGGTTTGGAGTTTCTAGTGGAACTAAGCAAAACTAAGATTATGTTATTGATTTTAAGCGATAATTTTCTTTATTCCCAAGAGACAATTGAAAAAAAAGAGAAGAACGAGTGTTAGCCGAGTCAGAACAAATTCTATTAATCTGTGGCAAAGGAAGAGGTAGGTTGAAATGGATGTCTTATCATTAATTTTTTTTTTCCTAAATACCAACTACTAAAGAAATCCAGACAGGTCTGAATGAATGTCTATAGATAGTACATCAAAAGATACGTAAGTAGCAGTGCTGTTGTAAGACTGGCCAGTAATCATAGCCTGCATTAATTCCAGAAAGTACACACAAATAATATTTCTTGTCTCCATTTTCAAAGCAGCGTTTGGAAAGTTATGTGCAGTAATCCTGTAACAATAATGGGATTTGTGTTTCCAACACAAGCACAGCTTTGAAAATGTAACCATAAGGGTCTAATGCAGCAGTCAAAGTAATCCCTGACCTTTTGCCCTTTGAGAAAAGAGAACAATTTTGCAAAAAAAGTTTGTCACTGAACTAAAAAAGTGTCCTGTACCCTGGGGAATTCTAACATGAACAGTCTCTTTCTATCCACAGGGATGTAAGATCATACAGGTGAAAGAACAGATCTTGAAAGAACCCAACTCTGCTTCTTACCTGTCTGAAAATCCCCTGTTTCCCTGCAACCCTCAAAGTGTTACCATAGAATGTTTTGGGTTGGAAGGGACCTTTAAAGGTCATCTAGTCTGACTCCCCTGCAGTGAGCAGGGACATCTTCAACTAAATCAGGTTGCTCAGAGCCCTGTCCAACCTGACCTGTAATGTTTCCAGGGATGGGGTTTCTACCACCTCTCTGGGCAGCTGCTGTGTTTCACCACCCTCAGTGTAAAAAACGTCTTCCTTATATGTAGTCTATCTACCCTCTTTTAGTTTAACACCCTTACCCCTTGACCTGTTGCAACAGGCCCTACTAAAAAGGCTATAAGCCCTGAGATGAAGAGGAGTGGTCATTTGAGTACTTTATGATTTAAACTTATAGATGTAAATATGCTAGTTTACTCCCTTACTGCCTGACAGTGCAAGGTGTTGTCCTCCATCAGTTACAATTTACTCTGGTCCAAGGAGTAGGAGCTTTGGAAATTTTCAGAACTGGCATTTTTCTTTTGTGTCTTTTTATTCAGAGTTTCTATTAACTACAGAGTGTGAGATGTGGCTCTTTTTCTCAATAGAGAAACAATCCACTGCATTAAATGTCTGTTGAAGTGAATGGAGGTTGGTGGCTTTTTGTATCATGCTGAAAGTTGTCAGTTTCTTAGGATACTGGTTTCCAGTGTTGTGGTTTAGAGCAGGGTTATTGGTTATTATTATATCTGACACTTATTTTAAAGTAGGACATATTTAATAACTGTCCAGGATAGCAGTATCTAAAGATTGCAGTCACATATAGCAGCATTATATGTCTGAATAAAACTATAGTAATATCTTTTTATTTCACATTAATTAAACACAAAGCCTCAGCATTGTAAAAAAAAGACTACTTGAAAACCAAGAAAATGACCTAATAATCAAGTACCACAAAGGATATTCAGTATCCTCCCAAATATCTCTCCATATCTCTCAGTTGAAAGAACGGAGAGAGAATTTCCAAGACAGAGGGACTTCGGGGGGGGGGGGGGGGGGGGGAGGAAAAAAAAAAAAAAAAAAAAAAAGCAACCTACAACATACGAGATGGTAAAAAAAAAAAAAAGGGTGATGTGAAAAAAGACAAAA
>JANIJG010006018.1:0-14210 GCA_024611175.1 Megaceryle torquata
AAGCTGGGCAAGGGGAGGGGGGCATTGGCTTGTCCTCCAGAGCAACCGCTCCGCGTTTGGAGCCCTGCTGCCCAACAAGGGCCAGCCAGCCCCTGCTGATGGGAAGCAGACAATAAATGTCTTTTTTTTGCTTCTGCGCACAGCCCTGCTTCGCTTTTCCATTAAACTGCCTTTGTCTTAGCCCACGAGTTTCATCTTCTTTTCTTCCCCCTGGTCCAGCTGAGAGGAGGGGGGGAGGTGACAGAGCAGCTGGGTGGGCACCCAGCATCCAGCCAAGGTCACACCACCACAATATGTATATAGGTGTATATGTATATAGGTGTATATGTATATAAGTACATATATATGTATATAAGCACCGAGTGTAGCTGTGTTAAAACTCAGACGACCGCACCAATACAACCGGCAGTGTTAAGGGGTCCCGTTGGTCCCCAATGTGGTCCTAGCTCTGGTCCTGGTCCCACTGTGCCACTCCATGGGGTGACAGACACAGGCTGCTCCTCTAGCTTTACTCTGAGGCTTGCCCAAAGCCCCCCTATAGCGACCCAATTCCCCAGGAAGTGTTTGCCTGAAGATAGATGTGGAATTACTTCCCTGACTAAAATGTAGGTGACTGGAACCGTGGGCCATATAGCAGGAGAATATTTAGAAGCTACAGCTCTCCTTCCATGCTCAGGTCTAACATCTGCATCCCTGGGTATCCATATCCCCTTGAGAGCCTCACCACAGATTCCCTTTGATCCAGCCTTCCCCAGAAAAAGGGAGTGTGAATTTTCCTCTGCCTCCAAAAGCCCCACATGATCCCAGGACAGCGGGGAAGAGCCCAGCGCTGGCGCAGGCTCAGCGCCATCCCAGTGCAACCACCCTTGTGTCATTGGCTTGTGGTGATGTCCCGACAGCGCAGCCATGCCACCTGTGACACCAAATGTCTCCTGGCCCTCCTGGTGACCCCGCAGACAGGTCCTGACTCATACCAGCACCTCCTGCCCGGCCATTGCGAGATCCCGGCGTTAAGTACGGAAAGGCCGCAGCAAGGCGGGGGGTGCACAGGGGGCTCCACGGCTCCGCTCGCAGCGAGACACCCTCTCCTTAAAAAGGCACCATCCTGCATGGGGGGGATCAGTCCCCACCCCTGTCCCCAGGTCCTCAGGAGGTGTGTGCGGGCTGGTGTGCACGGGGAGCACAGCCAGGTCAAACGGCCTTTTATTTTCACCCAGTCAGTGTTTGGGCAGATCAGTCCCCGAGCCAGCAGAGCTGCACAGAAACACAACCCTCTGCTACTGGGCACTCTGTGGGGCTCAGCCCCATGGTGCAGGATTCTGCCCTGCCACGGGTGCATCCTTCACCCCCACGAGCTCCCGAGAAAATCACGGGATGGGGACAGCCCTGAGGATGCTGTGCTGCCCTCCCACCATCCCCACCAGCCTCGGTGACACCCACCTCCACGCCAGCTCTGCGACAGGCGCTGGTGCAGGCTCCGGCCGCCGCTCTTGGCGATGACTTGCGCCAGGTCCTCGAAGTTGAGGATGAACATGATGACGACGCCTTCCTCGTTCTTCACCGGCACCACATCCACCAGGCAGCGGAAACAGGAGGCTGCCGAGCAGAGACAGGCTCAGGGGGTGCTGCACAGGGGGTTCTCCCTGCTCACACCCCCCTCAGCACAAACCACTTTTGGCAGAAGAGTATTTTTTAAGGCAGTTTGATGGGTGTAATCCCTGCTGATGGGGAGAGGAGGATTTGGAAGCCAATCTGAGCCCTGGGAAAGGGCTGTATCTCTGCAGCATCCCAGCTCACCCAGATCCCATCTTGCCATTTTTTTTTTTTTGTCCCAGACAGTCATTTATATTAACGTACTTGAGAGCAGCAATTAAACAGTAGGTAATTAAGAGCTCAGAAAGTCCCAGGTAGTGGTTTAACCTCATTAAACATGCAGCTTGTAATCATGCCGTAGCTAATCACCATGCCGTCGCCAGGCAGCTTTGAGGGGCTGACTCCAGCCGTCTCGTACCCTGGATGTGGGCAATGAGGGTGAGCCCAACCACGTTCCCCATCCCAACCCCTGGGCAGCAGGATATGGTGGGATCAGTGTGATGGCTCCCAAAGACAGCCCCTAAAGGCATGGAGTGGTCAGGCACAGCCTCATTTCACTCCTGCCATGGGGAAACTGAGGCATGGAGAGGCACAAGGACTGGTTCAGTGTCCTGGGAGCAAGGGGGGCTGCGGGGAGGACCCTGACCGTGGTCACCAGGCATGAGGCCACGTGGATTTGCCTGTTGTATGCTGGCTTGACCTTGTGGGTCTGCTTGTGCTCTCAGCCAAGCACCAGTTTGCAATTAGGGGCACTCAAAAATACCTGCAGGCTTTTCCCAAAGAAGCAAGTGGAGAATATAGGGGCATTCAAATACCCTGCCCAGAAGTGTAAGTACTGTGGGTCCCTTCCTTGAGCTGTCTCCTGTTGCTTTGGCGCTGGTGGGACCAGGAGCCCCCAGTCTGCAGCTGCTGTCTCATCCCCCCTGACAAAACCCCCTGAACTCCCCAGAGCTCCTACCCCAAACCTCCTAGAAACGATGGAGCAACCAGGTACCCCTTCCCGGCTGGTTCAGAGCAAAGCCACCTCATCCCACAGCAGCTTTTGCCAGGTGTGGATCCCTGATCTCACCTCTCCCTGCTCTCTGATCACCAGGACCCCCCAGGGAAGTGCTGCCGGCCCGATCCAGGGCTCTCCCGCTCTCGCCATGGCCAAGCTCCGGCCAGGGGAGGGGGGGATATTGGCCTTTCTGCGTATAATTTTAAGGAGCTCAGGGCCTCCCGTAATCAGGAGCAGATGGCCGGCATCGGGCAACTTCAAAATCTGCCGTGACGTCAGGGACATGCACAGACACACACACACACACAGAGGCACAAGAACGGGAAAGAAATGGATACGGTGAAATCCGTTTAAAGGGCCCCGGCAGCCAGGATTATTTCTTCCTTTCTTTATTTCATCGTTGTTCACCACAGGGAGAGGAAATCCACTTAAACGTGTGAGCTGGGGAGGAGACGAGGGAGGATTTTCAGCAGATAAAGCTGTTTTGAAGGGACGCACGGGCACGCTGTGGAGCCAGCAGGGACGGAAAGAAAGGAGCCTTTTTCCCTCCCTTTGTCAAGGATTTGTAGGGAACTAAAAGGCGAGCGGTGCCCTGTCAGTGATGCTGAGGGAGAGCGGTGTCCTGCGTGACATTACGGTGGCACACACTCTGTGGGATGCCACGGTGTCATCCCCGGGATGCCGCGGCTCTGCTGCTGGCACTGGGGAATTGTGTGCTCACTCACCTCTGGGTGTGATGACCAACAGCACTGGACACTTTCACATTCCATGGGTTCTAAAATGAGAGGTTTTTTACCCCACAGGTGATTTCAAAGCATCACCAGCTTCCCTGGGACCTGCAGCCCAGGAGGGTTCATTGGTGTGGGGAACCACCAGGTCCATTCTTTCCCCCTGCACTGGGAATCCTGATCCACATGGCCTGATCCTGGCTCACATGCTCTGCCCTGCTGCATCTCTTCCCCTGATTCACTTTTCCTTCTCTAGTGGTGAGAAGAACAGCCTCTGAGGGGTTCTCACAGAAGCTGGATCCTGAGAGGCTCTATGTGGCATGGAAAGGGTTAATCCCATGGCTGACGCTGAACAGCTGAAAACTGGGCCCAGTTACATCCAGTTGGAGTGATATAAGGAACAGCTGGGAGGTGGCTGGCGCTAGGTTTGGGAGGCAGCTGGTGCCTGGTTTGATCCCCCCAAATCTGGGAGGTGCTGAGCCTGAGTAGCCCTGGCTGATGCTGCTGTGAGCCCCCATCCTGATCCCTTCTGAAATTAAACAGAGTAGGATCTCTTCTGTTGGAAGGGACCTACAATAATCATCTAGTCCAACTGCCTGACCAATGCAGGCCTGACCAGAAGTTAATTGGGTGTAGGACCCTCCAAAATGAGCAGAATCACTCCAAAAGTGGCCCCACCAGGCACAGCCCCACATGCCAGGAGCTTAGTGCCTGGCTCAGACCTGCACCCCATAGCACAGATGGTGTCAAGGGAATAATGGAGCATTGAGGTCAGGGATGGGAGCAGCAAGTTCCCTTAAACCTGGCCCAATGACAGGGCAATCCAGCAGGATTTGGGGGTTCTGGGCAGCTGTGATTTAGGGTATCCCCAGCTCTGTGGAAAGGCTGTCACTGGGAGACCCCTGACACCCTCTGCCCTGACTCGGTTTCCCTGCAGTGAGCCAACCTGGGCTTTGCCGACTGCTGAACCTTCCCATCCTTCCCCCCCCCTAGACTGGGCACCCCAGACCTGCTGTGGCACTGGTGGGAGGAGCTGGCCCTGGGAGGGACCCCAGCCCTGCGCTCCCATCCTCGTTCCTCGATCGACTGTCCCCATCCATCTGCCCATCTCTTCCCTTCAGCTGTTCAGCTAATCTGTCTCCATCCATCTAATTTTATCCAGCCGCCAAATGATCTCTTGGAGGAGTCCTGGAGGCATTCACAACCTGCCTGCGCTTGCCGTGGGGCTGCCCCTGCACCCGGCCGGGGCCAAACCCAGCCCGGAGGCTGTGGAAAGGGCTGGGCAGGAGGGATGCACCACGGATGCTGTTCTGGAGGCTCCCACACCCCATACAACGGATTGGCACGGGCTGTGAAAAACAGCTCCTTCCCTAAAACCCCGGGCTGGGTTTGATCTCCCCAGTGCCCAGCCCACCTCCCCCAAGCCGAGCGCTCAGAGGTTTGTGCTTTCCGACCCATCTTGTCTTCTGACCTTGATAAAAGCAAGCACTTAATAACATTAAAAATGTTATCATCAGGGGCCATCCCTCCCTCCCTGGCCCTCTGATCCTCCACGGCCACCAGTGGTTAATGCATTTGTCGGTATCATCAGTATTAAACTAATCAACAGGACACGGGGGTTTCCGAGAACTGGACACAAACCAGTATTGTTATGAATATTAAAAAAGCAAGCTATTAATCTGCCCGCGGAGCTCTTACCGAGTCCTTCCCTCCCCCCCTGGCTGGGAGATTTAATCTGCAGGGTCTCATGGCAGAGTGGCTAAATCTATAGTGGTATTATATAACGGAGCGGAGGAGAGGGGCTGGGAAGGGCACAGAGGGGACAGGGACAGGGATGGGGATGGAGCTGTGCTGCGGGGTTGGCCAGCACACCCGGGGAGATGCTCGGGAGGGCTGAGCCTTGCTCCCATCCAGGGATAAATCAGTGTCAGGGTGCAGTAGAAACTTCAAAGGGAAGTGCAGATTCCTGGGAGGCCCTAAAGAAAATCCTTGAGCTGGGATGGAAAATGATGGGGAGGAGGGGCTGAGCTGGTGGGAGATGGGTCACCCTTGGGGTCTGGGGGGAGCGATGGGTGCTGAGGAGCCCCCACATCCAGGTCTGCAACCTCCTTAGCTGAGAGGGGATGTGCCTGGTGGGGGCTGCACCAGCCCCTCTCCCCACACCCAAATGGGGCTTCAGGAAACTGAAACCCGCTGTGACAGCAGACTGGCAAAAATGCTCCTTGCAGCTGAAATGACCTTATTAAGTAATGGTGGTGGGACGGAGGTTCCCTGTGCGGTGACGAATAGCAGGGATTTCCATGCTTAGCAGGGAGCTGGCTGCTCAGAAGCAGCAGTGGAGGGGGAAAACCAGGAGCACTGGGCAGCTGAGGGTGCCCAGCGACCACAGAGCTGCACGGGCGACCTGCCTTCAAGCCCGGCAGGATGTTTTGGGGTGCAGGTGGGAGGACGGCCCAATCCCCAGGAGCTAAAAGGGGGTCCCAGATCAATACAGGGGGTTGGCAAAATGCAGCTCAAGCTCCTCTGCAAGCGAAGCGAGTGGCCGCATCCAAGCCCATGGTCCTTCCCTTCCTAAATCCCCACTGGACACAGGAATTATTCCAGCTTAGCGTGGGGCTGTGCGGCCAAAGCTGCAGTGCTGACGGTGTTTCCCAAGGCTCTCCAGCCCTATCCTCTGTCCCCATGGCACATGGGGCCACCTCCCACTGGGGATGCAACAGCCGGTGAGGATGGGGATGGAGGGTTTGGGGTGGGAATTGGGTGCTCTGCCAGGGCAGGGATGTTAGGAAAAAGCCTCCTGGGAAGTATCCCTGTGGTTGCCAGGGATGCTCTGGGCCTGGCCCTCCATTCATGGGACATCTGACCCAAGCACAACGCATCCAAAGAGCAGCACAGGATGGAAAATGTGTCTCTTCTGCCTTTGTGCCCTGATCACACTGTCCCTGGGGCAGACCCGGGGCAATGGGGGTGGTTGGAGTTGCAGGGCAGACATGCTGAGGGTGGCAGGACCAGCCCCACAGCACCGGATCTCTGGGACCACAGCGTTTGTCATTGTGAGGAGGGATGTTTATAAGTCCCCATCTGGAGTTGGGCTGTGGTGTCTGTCCCTTTCCCGAGGTCACAGTCTGGCTCTGCGAGCCTGACTCTTAAAAACCCAAAGCAAACAGCCCCAGCTTGGCTTAAACCCCACGTTTTTCTAGAAGCAAAGAGCTCAAGCTGGGGTTGGGGTTTTGTCAGCTGGCCAGGCCTCTCTGCTTCTCCACCACCCAGGAGGTCCTCTCTTTCCTGCCTTGTCCACCCCACAGGGCAACAGCAGAGGCTCTCTGGGGCTGCCAGCACCAGCCCCAAGCCCCAAGCCCCAGTGGCGCCAGGATCCAGCAGCTGCCGGTGGGATTTGCACTCCTGCTTCCAGTGAGCCCGCTGGGCACGTCACACGCTGTTGTTTACAAAGCTGCACAGAGAAACCTTGGCCGGATCCATCCCTGCCTGCCTTAGCCAGGGCTTCATGGCAGCAGCTGCTGGAGAGGTGATGGCTGTGCCATGGATGTGCCCTGGGCTGGGGACAGAGGGGACATGTCACAGTGACACCCACAACCCATGTCTGCCTGGCTGCCAGCCCCGCAGCTGCCCACTCAGGCACCTCATGGGGAGCTGCAGGGACATGTCCTGGGTGACACCGGGTGCCCCAGTCGCTCTGTGACCTCCCTGTGGGGAAAATCCCAGCTTACAGCACCAGTGTATCGAGTTTGCTGGGCTGATCTGGTCCCTAATCCCTGGCCCCAGGGGACTGGCACAAACTGCTCTTGCTGGAAGGGACCAGAGGGACTGGGGATGGAGGGGCTGGGGCTGCAGGCAGTGGCTGCCCCTCCAGCTGCTCCGTCTGTCTTGGCCCCGCATCTCTCCTTTCATATTCATAAGCATCACATTCATGCAGATTAAGCGGCATCGGGCGCTGCCAGCTGCTGCTGCTCGGGCCCTGCCAGCGTCGTGCGTGGTGCCCACCACCTGCGGCCACCAGCCCTGCTCCGGGGACCCTGGGGACTCACACTGGTGGCTTTACTGCAAAGCACATCATTCTCGCGGCGGGGGGGGGAACCCAAGTCGGGATTCAGCTCAGCCCTGCCAACCCCTTGGTGCTCATCCCCATGGATGCCGGAGGGGACTCGGCTCATCCCTGGACACCACGGGGAGTGTGTCCCCTGGACTGGTGACCATGGCTGCTCCTCACCACAGCCAGAGCTGATCCGGTAATGACCCCCCTGACTGGGGCAGCCCCAGCTGTGCAGCATCTTGTAAAGAAATTAACTTTTCACTGATCTCCCAGCTTTGAGCAGGGGATTAGAGCCCACACGCGCCGTGGCCGGGCTCTGTCCTCTGTACGAGGCCTTTTTGGGGTTGCTGTGGCATCTTCCCCCAGCTGGACTTGGTCTTTGGCTCCAACACCATCAGCACCCATGGCTGCTTTTATAACTAGCTAATGACATCATGGGTTCTCAGGCGAGGACCGAGCATCCAGGCTGTCCCCAGGGACATGCATCACCCCATCGTACCGCATCCTGCTTGTGCACGGGCAGAGCCACCTGCTCAGGCACCCATGGGTGTCCCCTTTCCCACCTCCTTCCCTCCATCCATCCCACCCTGGTCCTGCCGGGGATGGCTC
The DNA here is from genome assembly GCA_024611175.1 of Megaceryle torquata. Taxonomy (NCBI): domain Eukaryota; kingdom Metazoa; phylum Chordata; class Aves; order Coraciiformes; family Cerylidae; genus Megaceryle; species Megaceryle torquata. The sequence continues at coordinate 7,979 of JANIJG010006018.1, forward strand.
CGACAGGCTTATTTGGGGTATAATATTGTCTCTGGCAACCAGAAAAATGAGGAAACAACCCCGCGAGCTGCAGAGCCGGGAGTACCGCAGTAATAAACAGCAGGTCGAGGCTGGAGATTGGTGCCGCCAGTATGAAAAGGAGGACAGGCGGGTTCGGAGCCTCCGCCGGCTAATTAAGCAGCAGCTCCCTATAATGCAAAGGCCTTTTCTTTGCCGATAAGACCCATTTATAATGGGCTGAGCGGTCGCAAGCTGAGTGCTGGGGGGAAACAATTGGAAAGCATATTGCTGGTGGGGCTGGATTTTAAAAATAGACATGAAGGGTTTGCTTCTGGGCTTGCTTTTTTTCTTTCCCTTTTTTTTTTTTAATAAAAAAAGAGAAGAAAGCAGCTCAGAGCTGCACTGAGAGTTTCCCGTGGCCTAGAGAAAGAGCAGGGCTCTGAGGAGAGCACCGAGCATCCCGCAAGCCCGGCGGGAATGCTTCAAAGCAAAGAGGATGGCGTTGGATTGGGCTCCCAGCTCAGAGATCCCCAGGGATGGACACAGGGAAATTATCCCAAGGGAGGGGAACAGGGCTTCACACGTTGTCCTTGACGTGGCCACACTTTGGTGTTGGGATGGGAGCAGGGGGACAACATGTGCCCGCTTCTCCTCGTGCCTTCCAGGCTGTGCTGGGCTCCAGCCAGACCCCTGCAAACCACAGCGACTGATGGGGGACTTGCAGCTGGGCCCTGGCATCGCTCCCTGGCCCCAATTCACCCAGGGCTGGCCCTACTGGGAAGAGCCTCAACCTGGTCCCTTGGTGGGATGGGAGGAAAATCATCCGGGAAATGCAGCTGGTGAGTGGCCTGATCCTGCCACTGCGCAGGGTCCATCCTTGCCAGGTTAACTATGGGGGTTAACACACAGAGGTGCTGCCAGCGGATAATTCCCGGGGTTGATACACTGGCACCTGGATGCCAGCCCAGGAGATAGGGCCTGGGAGGGAGGCCAGGACATCCAGGTCCCAGCCCTGGAGATAGGGTGCTGGGCTGGGAGCCAGGGCTCCTGCCTTCTCCTTCCCTTTGCTTCCAGTTGTTTCTCCTCCCTGCTGCTGCCCCAGGAGCTCCCAGCAGCAGGGTGCAGCCCCTTGCTCAGGCCAAGCTCCCATCAATACAATCTAAAGTGATGGGAAATCTCCACAGGTTGAAAAAAGGAAATACTTAATATAGCGAGCACTCGATCTGCATTCCCCCTGTCCCTGGGAGCCCTGGCCGCTGCTGGTCTGCAGCATCAAGCACTAAATATTTATTTAACTTCCTGCAGTATTAGAACTAATCACTAGTATTTTCCATCAAAGCTTCATTTTCATCTTAACGTAATTCCATCTGTGCACGCACAGCCGCATCCTGCTCGCGGGAAAGGCGGCTCCGAGGCCGTAACCTGCACCCGCTTTTGGCAGAGATGGGGGGTCTGTCTCATCTCAGAGCACAGACTGGGAGACACGTGTCCCAGCCCAGCTCTTCTGTGGGCTTCCCACAGGATCCTTGATCATGACACAGGAATCCCACAGCGATGCCTCTTCTTGCTCTGGGAGCTCTGAGCCGTTACCAAAATAATCTGCAACAACTTCCATCGCTCATGGTCCCAATGCCCCCAGTGCCCCATCACAGCAGAGATGGCTCCATCCCGCTGAGACCCACCACAGACTCACCCTTGTCCAAGTCCCAGCTCTGGGTGCAAACCCAATGCCCTGGTAGCATCAGACCCCCTTTGTCTTCCACCACCAGCTTCCACCAGCCCAAAACCCGGGTAGGTAACACCTCCCACCACCAGCTCACCCCAAAAAAGCAACTCTTACTGTCTTTGCGATAGTAGAGAATCTCAAGCTTGCACTCCTCGGAGCCGAGCAGGGCCTGGGTGAGCTGAGCGATGGAACTCTTGGTGGTGTCGGGGCCGGTGAGGAAGTCGCAGGTGCAGGGTTGCTGCATCACCTCCATGCGGGAGTAGCCGAACATCTCGCAGAAGCCGTCGTTGCAGTAGATGATGGCGCAGTTCTCCATCTGGGCGTTGGCAATGAGGAACTTGCGGTCTGCGGGGAGGCAGGAGAGCACGAGGCTTAGGAGGGGGGGGAGACACCAACAGGGATGGGGGACAGCACCTCTCTTTGATGGCTGTTTGATGCCACCTGCCGTGGGGCTTGCGCAGGGATGGGCTTCCTGGGGACACCGGTGACAGGTCTGGGGGGAGGATGGCTGGCACCAGGCCACACTGCTCTGGGTGCTGCCCTGCTCTTCAGAGAGAGAAAATTGCTCCTATTTCATGTGAATCGGTGACTGTGGGGACAGGGGAACCCAAAAGGGGGTCCCCAGTAAAGGCAGTTTTTGCTGGGGTGGGCCAACAACATCTCACTGCTCTCATGTGGGGACTCACTGCTGTCTAATTCACGGGTGATCTGTCCTGGACCAGCATTGCAGGCAGAGGGATGAGCTGCAGCGTCCGTCCCTCCCCAAGAGCTTATCAGGGACCTGAGTTATCTTGGAGACTTCCCACCCTTGCTCGGATTTGACTGAAGTCAGGCGAGGGGTGAGAGGAGGAGTGAGCGTGAGGCTTGGCTCCGTGGGAAGCTGGTGAAGCCCATCACACTAATGATTTTCCTAATGTTTTACAGGATAATTGTGCCTTCAGGCTGAAGCTGAAATCCAGACGCTGCTGGGCTGTGTGGCCCCTGTGCTCAAGAAGAAATGGGGTCAGGTGGAGGAAAGGGGAAACTGAGGCAGGGACTGGTGCTGCCCTGTCCTCTCCTGGTGCTGCAGCCACCTAGGCTGGGCTAGGACCAGACTGGCTGTCATGCTGGGGTGCGTGGCAGTGCTGTCCAGCCCACGTCATCCAGCCCAGATGGAGCCGCTTCCATCCTTCTCCTGGGGGAGACCCAGCCTAGAGCTTTGATTTGGTTTGATTTGGGTTTTTTTCAAGGAGATTTGGGGGTGCTGGGCTGGGGAGGACCCTCTCTGGGACAGGTTGGCTGGGATGCGACACAGGGCTGCAGATGCTGACGTGATGGAGGCTGTGCCCCACCCAGCAGCATCTCCCTCAGCATTTGGCATCGGCTCCAGGCTGGAGCTGGAGCCAGGTCAGAGCAGAGGGTCCGTTTGGAGGCTGCCTCCCAGCCCAGACCCCAATTAATCCCCTGGATTACCCAGGAATGGCATCTGCAGCCTGCGTGCTCCAGAGCCCCGCTGCGCTCCTGCCTCATGGGGAATTTCATCCAAACGCAGGAGAAACCTCCACACGGCTGCAGCACCCAGCACGGGGACCCGGTGGGGTGGGGGGGACCCTTCCCTGGCACATCGGGGCTCTCCCTAATGTCACCTGCAGAGTCCCCACTCTGGAGGATGCCTCCCAGTAAGACCAGTGCCCCTAGCGATGCCACACTGAGGTGTCCTGCTTCGTCCCACCCTGTGACAGCCCTTGCTGGCTCTTTGTGGGGGACTCCCACCCTGGCACCTTTCCCTCTCCCACGCAGGGCTGACGCTGGTGCCAGCTCTGCAAACAGCACAAATCACCACCACTAAATATTTCCCAGTTCCCTCTTTCCAATCCTTTTCTATCCAAATTGCTCTGCCACCTGGAAGGCGGCTCAAGGAGGGGACCCTCCCCCAAAGCCCTGCTCCTGGAGTGTGCTCCCCACTTGTGATGAGCGTTTCCCCATCTGACACCAGCCCCATGGGTCAGATCCAGGCTGGATCCAGGCTGGTCTGGTGCAGGACAGGATTTATGGAGCTGGCAGGACACTGGAGACGTGCTGAGCGCAGGGGATGTGACCAAGGCCAGGATGGGAAGGAGCTACAGAGCCAGGTTTCCTTGGGGGGGATTTTCACCCCAGATTTGGTTTCTGCTCTGCCCTCTCCTCCAGATGTGCCTCTGCAGCAGCCCTGGGAGGGAGGCGTTGGGCCTCTCTGGCCCCAGCAGGGACTCACTGGGTGCAGCTGCACCCATGGGAGCTGTGGGGGGTGAAAGCACCCAGAAGCCGGAGAGGACACACTGGCTGTGTGAGCGGGGGAGGGGGTCTGGTTTTGTGTCTCCAAACACCACAGAGCTGCGTCGGGGGTGCAGAGCCCAGCTGGTGGCTGCCATGGCGGGCAGAGCGCAGGCAGGGACGTGGGGGCCTGGCTGCTTCCCCGCTGGCACGCCTCGCTGCGTGCCCCCGCTGCTCCCCAGCCGCCGCTTCTCAGTGAGGACTGATAGGAACCAGGGACAGTTTTTCTCGCTTTCTGTCCCCAGGGTCACGTCACTCACCGCCAGGGCAGGCAGCACGGAGCTGGCAGAGATGGCAGCGCCAGGGACGTTTGCCCACCTGGCAAAGTCGGACGCCAGAGAAAAACCACAGCGACCCAGGGCAGGGGGGGTGTGCAAAACCCCAGGGGGGGTTGTGCAGAGCCCCAGCACCCCACGGCAGACCCCCGAGCACAGCTTTGGTGGGGAACCCCAGTCCCTCGCTCCCCTGCCTTTGTCCCCAGTTGAGGAGGGGGGACTCAGCCTCATTGGGGTGCCTAGACAAGCAGAGCCCCCCCAACACTGCCTCCAGCCAGCCACACGCAAACCCCAGCGCTCCCCGATGCGCCCGAAACTCTTTGCTGTGTTTGACACGAAAACCAGCCCAAAAATTCATATAAAGGGATTACTCCGAGCAACAGCAAATGGCAACATTTCACCAGGGACGGCTGCCTGCGAGCACCGCGGAGTTGAAGGCAAACAGGCAGCGAGCCCGTCTGGCTGCCGTGCACCCCTCACCCTCAGCCCTGACACCCGCAACCCCCTCCCCACCACCTCGGGGACCCCCTTCCAGCCCAGGGGACTGTGGAGGGACGAGGTTTCCCCAGCCCCCCGGGGACCACCAGGCTAGGACCGCTCGTCCCCCTTGTGTCGCCCTGTCTATAAATACCCGCGGGGACACTGTCTGGCTGTCGCCCACCCCTCTTCCCCCCCCCACCACACGGGAGGTCACAGGGGTGCCCTCATTTCCCTGGGGACACCCTTTGAGTGGCCCCGCTCTGCCCTCCCGCCTGCTCCCCCCCACCCCCCTCCCGCTCCCCGCTGTGCCCCGAACTTGGGGGGGCCGCCCGCAGCCCCGGGGAGAGCGGGAGCGGGGCCGGGGGTGCGGTACTCACTTTGCCCTTCAAATTTGCGGATGATGGTGTCCAGGTAGGTGTTTTGGGGGGCCACATGGCCCCGGCGTACCGGCATCGCTCCGCCGCCCTGTGCGCCCCGGGAGCGGCGGAACTTCCCGCGGGGGCGGTGGGGAGCGCGGCACGGCCCCGGGGCTGCTCGGTACGACCCGGCACGGCGCGGCCCCGCTCCGCCTCACCCCAGGGCTGGCCGAGCTCTGGAGCTGAGCCGGCCCGGGGCTCCCATGCTCCCGGTGGCCGGAAGGGGGAACCCCTCCGCCCGCCCTGCCGCGCCCGGCTCCGGGCGGGGGCGGCCGAGGAGGATGAGGATGGGAAGAGGGGGGGCGGGGAGGGGGGGAAAAAGGAGGGGGAGGACCCGCTTGATAGGGGGAGAAAATAATAGAATAAAATCATAAGAATAGAAATCCCAAAGTGCTTAGTCACCGCTACCCCGGCTCGGGGGAGCTGTCAGCAACAGCTGCCGGCCGGGGAGCTGGCACCCCCTCGGTACCCCCCGGGACTCCCCGGTACCCCCCCGTCATCCCGCGACACCGGTACTCGCACGGCACCGCCCCCGCAAACTGGGGGTGCTCCGGGGCGGAGCGCGGGGGGAGGGAGCAGGTGGGTGCTGGAGGTACCGGAGGTGGGGTCCTTAGGGGGGCTGGAGTAGGGAGTTCTTGGGGGGGCTGGAGGTGGGGGCTTTGGGGTGCTGAGGTAGGGGGTGATGGTGCTAGTGGGGATGGAGATGGGATCCTTGTGGGGCTGGGGTAGGGAGCGCTGGGGGAGATAGAGGTGGGGTTCTTGGGGTGCTGGGGCAGGGGGTGCTGGAGGATTGGTGTGTTGGGACAGAAGGATGTGCTGGGGATGGAGGGGGTCGGTGGGAGTGCAGGTGAAGGGTGCTGGGGGCGCTGGAGAAAGGGGTAGAGAAGAAAGAGGTACTGGGGTGCTGGAGAGGGGTGCTGGAGGAGGACATGCTGGGAGCTGCTGGGAGCTGGGGGGTGGGGATGGTGAAGGACGGTGGTGATGGGGTACAGGGGGTGATGGAGGAGGGGGTGCTGAAGGACGCTGGAGTGCCGGGGGTGGCA
>JANIJG010006019.1:0-25712 GCA_024611175.1 Megaceryle torquata
GGCGGGGGGGGCGGGAGAGCGGCGGAGCGGCACGGCGGGGAGGAGAGGGAGGGGAAGGAGAAAGCGAGAGAGAGAGAGAGAGAGGAGTTCGGAGAAAGGGACAAGGCAGATCCTGAGAAGCGGGAGGAAGAGAGATTCCTGTAGGAGAGGAATCCTGGGCGGGTGGGGAGAGGAGAGAAAAAAAGCTTCCCGGAGAAGGGCTTGGAGAGAAGAGCCAGAGCGAGGATCGGGACTGCTCGCAAGCATCCGACTTGTTGAAGGCATCGATCGAGGGCAGAGGGCTGTGCCCGGGGCCGGGGGACAAAGCGGCAGTGTGTGCAGAGCGAGAGGGACCTGGCGCTGGCCCATCGAGATGGTGCAACTCAGACGGTGAAAATGTTCTTTTTCCAACTTTTGTGACACCAGGAGGCCGGCCGGCAGGGCTCTAGCGGGAAGGACACCTGCGAAACCTCCTTGAGTAATGCTGGGAAGTGAAAGGGGTGTTGCTGGAGTCCTGCGGAAGGTATTGTGGCGGGCGAGCGGGTCGGCGGGGAAGGGCATTGTTGAGCCCGGCCGCGGGGAGCTGAGGGAGGGAGCCGTGGTCGAGGATATCCTCGGGTCGCTGCCATCCGCGGCGTGGGGGGCCAGAACAAACCAGTAGGACTTCCAAAAGGGATTAAAACTCGTCAGGCCGTGGGGTTTTTCTCTTTTGCTGATGACACGGGAGTGACCAGAAACACTCTCTCCCAAGCGCACCTCTCCTGTCAGGTGCTGCCTGTGGACCAAGGAGAGACACGCTGTGTGCCAGCGGGTCACGGGCTCTCTGCTCGTGGAAATGACTAACAAAAGCAGGTATCTTCCACACATGCACGGTGTGTTTGCTCTGCTCCTATGCGTGTTGTTTCTCTCTCCTTCCCCTTGAAGAGCCGTAGATAAATGCTGCCTTTGAAGTCTCTGAAGCAGGAAGGCAGGAGTAGATGTGTGCTGGTATAGGTTCCTGATCCTCGTGGAGTGACACAAGGCAGGCTTTGTGGCCTTCTCTGTGGGTAAAGTTGTTGAATGCTCTTGTGGGGGACAGATGGCTGTATGAGTGCTTGTGGCAGAGAAAAAAGCCATGTTAACCTAATTTTCAAGGAGATGATGCAAGTTACTACTACTCATACTAAATAAATCTCTGAGTGTGGGAGGGGCCGTTGTGATGGGTAATTTTAAATTTGCCTTTCATGGATCCACCGAGATGATTTCACTTACTCTGAAGTTTCTCTCGCTATTACCACACTCATTCGGTTGGGAAGAACAGTGAATATCACCTCCCTCTTCCACAGGTTCTAGAAATAAGAGAGTAAAGATGGGGAAGCAAATATCCCAAGGGCTATCCTTTATTAGTGGTGATATCAAGTCATGCAGAAGGATGAGGAAGGAGAGTGGGAGAGCAAATGGAAACTACAAAGTGGGAACAGTAGCTGCCACCACACACGTTTGTTACAGAGACAGATCTGCATCCTCAGCTGGGATGAACAAGAGAGACTCCTTTCTTCCTTGTTATGTAAATTCTAATCAGAAAAACAGAAACTTGACATGGATGCACCCCTCGTTTAGTCACAGCTGATCCACCTGTCCAAGCCACTAATGCATGATTTAGTGACTCTTTCAGGTCTTCACTGCCAGCTTGAAATAATTCCAATGCTGAGATTCCTTTGGAAGCATGAAGAGATAATCCACAATCTAATAATTGTTTTTCTCTGATGTTACCTGATACTTGTGCTGAAAAAAAAAAAAAAAAAAAAAGCCTTTTTTTTTTCTCTAGAAGTTCATTCCTTAAATTCAACACCTTGCACTACTTCAGTTTATTTTGCTAGTGTTTTGGCAAGCTGCAGATAACTGCATCCTTTCCTTTACTGCCATTTGCATGTATGTCCCCTTATCCAAATTACACATGCAGTTTTTAATTCCTTGACATGTATGTGTGCCCCTCTAGCCGCTAAACATTTTTTCTTGTCTTTTGAGTTCTCTCCAAATTGACTTTCTTGTGCTCTCACTGAGCTGCTCAGAATTGTTTGCATGGCCACGTGTTTTGATACTTGGCAATACCATTACTTTGGGGCACTGGAGCATGTATGAAGTAGGATTGTATCCTCTCTAATTTAATCACTGAAACCCTGCAGAAAGGCACGTTTCCTTGCTTTGTTCTGAGGTTCTCAGCTCTTTCAAGCTTTTGTCTATGGCAAGAACAGGTTGGGTTGTGAACACTGTTTTTGGAGGGGGCTAGAGAAGAGATGTCTCCTGTCTTTTCTTCTGCCCAAGGCTGCTACTGTCCCTGCCTTTTGTGTTTGACTTGGAGGCTGACCAATGACACTGTAAATGCTGTTGGGGGGAAAGGCTCCAAGGAGACAGCTGGTTATTCTCCAATATGCTCCCATAGGCTGCCAGCAGATGTATCTGACAAGAGACTGGATCCCTCAGTCCATTGAGATTTGCCTTCTTTAGGCCTATAAAGATTTTCTGTGTATATTCCTCTTTGTGCCCAGGTGCAGATGTCTTCCTCTTCTCCTCTTTGATAATGCCTGTGCCATATGCAGAGAATCATGTAAGAGATTGCTATAGTTTCTCACCCCTTACCTTGTGTGCCTCCTTTAGGATAGAGGTGCTTTGTGGTCAGCTGTTCTTCCCTGGAAGCCTGGGCTGTTACGCATGCTTTTCCTCTGGCTTCAGCAATGCTTCCCTCTATAGGTCTGCTCCCCCTAAAAACTCACTCTTCTTATCCATACATTATCCCTCAGCAGCCTCTGAGCAGAAGATTCTCCCCAAGTCCCTACAGATGGGTTCAAAGTACTTTTAGAGCACATTTAAGGTTGCATAGTTTATTTTTATTTCTCATTTCTGTGGCTATATTGCATATGTTTACTGCACACACAAACAATACAAGATCTAAGAGGTAGCAACTGGTATGCATGGTCAAGCTAGATCTTTATAGTGTGGTTTGGCCATTAAAAAGGTTGGCAATATCACCCCAAAAGGCTGCTGTTAAGAATACTCAAGATCAGCTATTCTTGTCATAAACATATACTGATTTTTTTTTCTCAAAAAGGTAAAAGACTCATTTCTATGAAGAGAAAAGTTGATTAAAGCTTTAGGAGGAAACTGAGGAGCCTTCTATGATTTTGTCATTATTTTCTCTTCTGTTTTTCTTAAACCTGCTTTAATATTATATTAGTATTATATCTTACTGCTTAAAAAAAGGAAAATTGTGTTTTGTTCAGAATTTTTATATCATCTTGTAGCAGCACAATTAACATACTCTTTCCTCTACTGACTACAGATTCATCAGTTTTCCAACTCTTTGCAACCTTGTAATTTAGCTTCTGCCTGTTAAGTCTTGGACTGGACATCCCTCTTCTCTCCATATTTGCTCTCTTAGGCAACCATGCAGCGTCATGGACTTCAGGGGGTATGCACAAGTATAACTTAGGTGGATTTTGTTAATAATTCTATAGATGTTGTACAGCAGCAAACTAGCTCTCTCTCTTCAGTGTGACATAAACAGACCCCAAAAAGGATCAGAACTCCTTAACTACCCCTGTTAGCCACGGTACATGGGCATGTGAGCAGCAAATCTGCTGAGGAAGAAAATGCCGTGTCATGTTGTCTGTCACCCTTTTTGCATTTGATTTATACAAGAACTTTTAAAGTTAACAAAGAGAAGAACTACACGAATACTTTCTTCTCCGAAGCGTGTGCTGTGCTTTCAATAAATATTCCTCTGCCACCAGGAAGAGTGTTTTATTTTAAGTGTACCATTGATACACGTGATATTTAAAAGAAAAAAAAAAATAACTGATTGAAAAGTGTGTACTTTATGGTGGTACAGGCACAAACTTTTCTATGGAAGGTGCTGTCTTGAGATGTTACCCTGGAGCAGACTGATGCTCCTGTCGTGGAGGTGCTACTTGAAAATTGTTTTTGAGACCACTTGTGAGAAAAGAAACATCTTCAGAAGTCAAGCTCTTCTAGTTACTGATTTCAGTTGTTCACGCCTCCAGTGGCCCCTCTGCATTCTGCTCTTCAGGGCTTGCTTGTCAAGAAAATTTTTGTTCAAATGTTTCATGTGTACACACACCCTCCCTCCTGTGTACACATGCACAGTTAAAGAGGAGAGAAAAAGTGCTATCCTGGGAGTAGAGAAAATGCTGGATACTAGGAGAACACAGCCTATCCAGTCTGAAAACTTACATATAAAGGCTGGATCTTTAAAGTCTTGATTCACCTTAGGATGGAAACTCTCGCCAGCCCAGACCTGTCTGTTGAAACATACATGACTTCATTTTCAGACAGGCTTTTTCTTTTTTTTTTTTTTTTTTTTCTTTCCTCCCCAAGCTTGCCAAGTAAATGATTCCTCTGCTGATTCTGCAGTTTCCAGGTGCAGTTTTTTCTCTGTGCCATGTCTCTGGAAAACATCCAGTGTGTCTAAATCATGTAATTAAACCCTAGAAGCTAGAGACTGAGGACTACTGACTCTTTGTACCTTATTTCTGTTTTAGCATACCAGTGTTCCTCAAAGTTGCTGTAAAGTTTTCAAAGCTCCCTAAATGACCTGATCTCTCTCCCACTTACCGTAAAACACTCACATGATACGAATCTATTTGCCCCAGCTGACCACTTCAGAGGCAGTGTGTAGGATACAGACGCCTCTGTGGAGGACTTTAGCATCACGCTTACCACAGGTTCTCCCAGATCCCGAGGATGTCTACAAATGGAAGTAGGATTCCTTTGCAAAACTGTCTTATCTTCCAAACTATTCTTTAAGAAGAGGATGGGATGTGACAAGAGGGATATTGTTGTGGAGATTTCTGGGCAAGCTTTGAATAATTTTAATTAGGAAATTCAAATCGGACTCTTTATAAAAGCGTTCAAAGTTCCAAATGTCAAGTTTCAAGCGTAGCTAGGATCAATTTGATTCCAGCAAGCAGAATTTGAAATGCTTTCTGCACTAGGAAGATATTTGAAATTACTCCTCCTTGGTTTTGAGCCAGGAAGAAGCTGCTGAAAGCACAGCTGGATTGGGATGCTTGCTTGCAGTTGTGTCCCAGATGGTCCCTTCCCTTGCTAATGTCAGTAGGCTTTGAGTTGGTGCCAGAAGCAATGGGAATGAAAATATGTACTGGCATTTTCACTTTTCAGTGAGTTTGCTAATACCAGTTGGAGCATGTGTTGTTCATAAAGGGGCCACCATATCAGCAGTTATCACTGCCATCCTCATGGTATCAGGAATAGAATAGTTCTGCTGAGGAACGTTCATTAAATTACTAGGGCAGAGAGGATCTTGGTGACCTCCTCCTCAAGTATCTAAGCATGTTAGAAAACAGTAAAGGTGCAGGACAACATGTTTTGAGAACGAATCGTACCAACCTGAGTATAAATCAGTGGTCTGTTAAAATCTGTCAGGTAGACAGAGGTTTGACAGAGGAAATTTTCTGTAGTTTGTATACGTCTTGAAGTTGTGTTCTGCTGGGACACGTATGTGGAGTCAGATGCTGAATAGTAATTAGTGTTCCTTTGGAGCTTTACTGTAGCACCTTTTTGCTCAGGGGCCCAGGCTGAGCACTAAAAAGACATTTGGTGAAATAATGAAATGGGAATGATGCATGATTTGTTCTTCTCGTTTCAGTCAAAAGTCCTCCTAATGCTGACTGAAAGAATTGTGTTGACAATTGCATGTTTCTCGTGGATAATTTTACCTGTCTTAAATTAGAAGTGGCTCTGGATGGCCTCAGAGAGACACAGGTTCCTGCAAGTAAGGAAGCTAAATCAGTGACTACATCCCTGTTACCTGAAGAGAGTGGCTTAAAAAAAATTGTTTCCTAAATAGATTCTATTGCTTCTTTCTAATGAGTTACCCCCAGAAAAGTGTGTGCTGTGACAGGGTGCAAAGGAAACGAATGTTTGGGAACAGTAAAAAAAACATTCAATTATTTGAAAGAATGAAGCTAAACCAAGTTTTACTCCCTCTGGTAAAGTAACACCTACTGGGCAACTCTAATGGAAAGAAAGTATCATCTCACTGAATTGTTCTACCCCTCTTGCTTCGCTTGACTGATGGTCTGTACCAGCCCACTGTGTTCAGTAGTGTTATAAAAAGTTATGTGGCTAACTCAGTGGGAAGGGGGAGCTTGCCTTAAAACCTCTGAAAGTTCTTTTAGAACTAGGTTTTAGATTATTCTTTTGGAAGAAAACCTTTGGGTTTGGGTTTGTTTTGGTTTTTTTTTTTCCCCTCAGGGTCATAGAAGATCAACCCCAGTTTTTTTTCTGCTGTATTTTCTCTTCTGCCTCTGAACCTGTGGTGTTGAAATTGGACAATCCCTGACTTTATGGCACTAATGCAAATGCACACGGGCTATTTGCATTTGACTGCGTGAACTGCTCTGGCATGGCACCGATGAACTGGGAGATAAATGAAGAGCAGCAGAAGTGATTAGGAGACTACAGGGAATTTTTGACATGCTATTGAAAAGAACTCGCTTAATGATGACTGAAAAATGTTTGCTCTGGAGTATCTATGGTACCTGCGAGACTATTCACAGGATCCTAGGCAATGTGGCTAAAGTAAAAGGGTTAGTTCAAATTGCCCAAAATAGCTGATTTCAGGCTCAGTATTAAGGTATGTTTTCTTCCAGCAAGGGGCTAAGTAATTTGTAGGTTTATTGAAGCCCTACTGCTTATGTCATTAAAAAATACAACTAGGAAAGCTCAAAGGAATATACAAACAAAAGTTCTTCAGTTGACTGGGGACTGTAGGCCAGATGTTGTCTAAATAAAGATGCCCATCCCCCCCCTTTTAGTTTCTATTATTACCATCTCACCAGCAACTGGGGGAGGGACTACCTTCCTTACAGAAAATGCATCTTGGAACTGCTGGGTTACAACTAAGACTGGTTGGTATCCAAGGAAAGGAAATGGTGTGTTGTCACTTGCTCCATTTTAGGTGTAATCCTTTGGCTTGAAGTTGGACATGGCTGTAGCAAGAGCAGTGAGCCCCAGCATCCATGCTGAAATATAAATAGGCCTTTGAGACACAGAGGAGGCAGGAGGAGCTCTGAGATTTGTATGTTCTTGCTTTCACCTCTGGCACAAAAAAATAATACAAACATGCATTAGAAACAGAATCTGTGAGCCTGAAATACATTTCTACTGTAACCCGCTTGGCCTTTGCTTTTCCTCCTAAGACTTTTTCTGTTCTGTTTAAGTATTAGTAGCACATAATGTTCTTATTTCCTGAGGGTGGAAACAACGAACTGGAAATGCAGGATGGAGGGGGAGGGAAGGACCTGAGAATGGAATTGGCTGCTCTGCAGGCTTTGCCAGTGGCAAGTTCAAATTTTTGGTGGGGCTCTCTAACCCGCTTTCTCTACGCATAGGCTCCCTGTGGTGCTTCACTGAGCTCAAATGATTATTATACCCCTTTCAGGTCATCTCTCTCTTCTTTGCAGCCTTGATCTCACCCTTCCTCTTCAAGCTGCCATTTTTGCCTCATTGCTCTCTCAACTGTGTCCTAGACAAGAGACAGTTTTGGGCAACCTGATTCCCAAGATCCAAGTGATCCTGGTCTAAGCCTTGAACTATCATAGACTTGTCAACATTCTCCTCTAAATAAATATCTATATATAACTGACAAAAGGTAAAAGAAGCTTCAAGTTAAAGACCAAGCCAGATCTTTCTGAAGTTGAGCAGGACCCTCGTATTGTCTATTCTTGTTCTGCAGTTCAGTCATTTTAACAATGCCACCAAGGTACTATCAGGGAAGGAGACTGAGTCTGGGTAAAGATTATGGGTTTGGAGACTGGAACTGAAGAAAGCAAAACCTTCGAGTTCTCCCAGATTAAGTTCTAGGTCTCATGGTTCCTGTCTCTGTATTCTTACTGTACCTTGACAGGGTGCTACCACGGTAGCTCCCTACTTGCTTGTCACTGCACAGTGCAGTTACACGTCCTACAGGAATGGTTATAGACAGACAATAGCATTGGCGTGCAGTTCTGGGGAGTACGATGAGTACAGCGCAGGGTTATTCTGAAGTGTTTTAATGCCTAATGGGAACATGAGGCTCAAACTAATGGTGGGACAGAATTCCCATCTTGGCAAACAGTGGTCATAAAAGGATGGAGACTGTGTGGTAGAACTGTTGTCTGAGCCATTCTCTTTCTCTCTCAATAGCTTCCTACTTCTGTGCATGTGTTTCCACATCAAACGCACTAATTTACATGCTGAAGCTAAAGCTTGTGTATTGTGTAGACTGTTGGTGCAGTCAGCAAAATCACTGTAGAGATAATTTCTTATTCCCACTTCCATTCAGGAAATATGTTACATTACTGTTAGGGCAACATTACAAACTTGATAAAAGTGGTATTTGCAATAGGTATGGGGATCTAAGTGGATGGAAGCTAGCTGGTAATCAACTGCAGGGAGTGGGACTAGGGGAGTAGGTTTGGACAGCAAGATCAGGGCAATTAACAAGTCAGTAAAATGATTTTGCCTCGGTGATTTTCTGCCTTGTTATTTTATAAAGAGTCTTTTCTTGCTTCTCTTAACAGGAGTCAAAACAGTGATGATAAATAATGTTAATAATGAAATTGTTTTAAAAATCAAAGTAGTCTCTATCTGCAAATGCATTCAGCCAACAATTTGAGAACCAAGCTCTGTGACAGCCCAAGGCTGTGAAACTGATTTAAATGGGAAAAAAACAAAAAAAAAAAAAAAAAAAAGTAGTTATAATTAACCCTTAAATCATGAAACACATTCTCTGAAAACCCAAGTTACCTCCTTGAAACCAGAAGGGAGGTTAATATAAGGAGCAGTACTTCAGTGAAGATGGTTTAATATTATTAATTCTTTTCATAGTCTGTTTTGAAATGTTAGCTCCTGTTTTGAAATGTTAGTCCTCCTAACTATGAAAGGCAATTTCAAAATGCAGGGAATTCCCATAGAAGTGGAATGTTATCTCTTAACTCCCTGTCAGTGCTGCCTGTCTCCTAATGGGCAGCATAAATTGGGATGCTGTGAATATGAATTGCATTCATATTCTGCTTTTGCCAAATATTCCTTACTGTAAAACCCTTGTAAAGTCAAAAGCAAAATGAAAAGATAAAACCAGTAAGTAACTTTTTGCAAAATGTGAAGATTCTTTACAGCAGCTGCAGAGAATCTTAATTCCAGCTGAAGGGTTTTGCAAACTATTGTCCACAAAGAATAATTTAAGAAAAGTATTTTCAGTTTGGTTTTTTGCCCTCCATTGTATGTGTTCAGTGTTTGTGCACAGATCTTGGTTGCAGACATTCCTCGTGAAGGCTACATTCTTAATTTAAAATGGGAAACAGCATTATTACAAGAGATCCCTTTTCTTAGGCTTATCCATATCTTACTCTTGTAAGCTCACTTTTCCCCTCACCCAGCCACAGCTCAGTCCACTGACTGTAGAGGCTGTTTGAGTGGTTTTGCTTCTAATTTGGGCACCCTAACCAAGCCTCAGGGGCTTAATAAAAATTCATGGAAATAAGTATCTCTTCCCTTTTTAAGGTTATGGAAATTCTTAACTTGGATCCTACTGGGAAATGTATAATCAGGAGCGTGGAAGATCAACTTCAAGACTCATGGTGTTTCCATGGTAAACAAGGAAATAAATCCCTTTCTTTGGAGAGCATTCAAACTTAACTTCTGGATTATCGTTAATTTAAAGAATCCCAGAAGACACAGACACATCCCTATATAGATAATCTGTAAGAAACGAATGATCAAACCAACTAGAGAAAATCTTTTATGAAGTACATTGTTGAGGAAGAATTCCTTTAAGCTTAGTTATACATTGCCACATAGAGCCTTTCTCTTAAAAATAAATTAATAAACTGAACAGACCATAAAAAACCCCATCAAGTCTGTTACAAATTCCACTCTCAGGTATTTTTTAAGTATTTTGGAGTCATTCAAAATAATCTCAAATAGTAACAGAGGATAAAAGGATATACAGCAGCTGTTCAAATGATCTCTATATTTAATGAAACATTTCTCTGTGCTGCTATAAAGTGATTTTTATTTTTTAAGAAAAGCATATTAACTCCATAATACTACAACCATAATGATAAATGATGCTTTGCTCTCCCCCCCATTCACTTCCTCTTTGGGGTGTAGAAAGATTTCCATGAATAGCAGTTATTGTAATTATTGTCTCAGACAGAAGGTAGGCAGTATTATGTCACGCTCTAAGTGCTGCACGGACATTGAGGGACAGCTTTTCAGAACAGCATTGTGAGATTTATCCTAGTGAGATGCGTGACTGTAGCTGCAAGGGCATCTCTGGTGAAGGAGCAATTATAGTAGCAGGGAACCGGGGGGGAAAGGAGGGGGGAAGGACTCTTGCTTGACGTGTTAACACTATCATGGTTCCCTATTTATCATCAATGAGAAGTATTAATTCCACTTTTTGTGCACTGCCTAAATGTGATGAAATGGTGTGCAGCAAAAATTAATTGTAATAGTAGCTTATTCACCCTCCTAGACGTTGTGGTCATTTATCTTTTTACTGCTTCTCAGTGAGATAATATTAAGCTGTTATGAGTCATAGTGCAAACATGCAAGAGGAGGAAAGACTGTGCCTGCAAAGGTAAAGCATTTTCTCTGCCCTGAAGTATTTTTGAAGTGCATTTATTTTGCATGTAGGTGCTTTGTGTGAGGAAGAAGTAGGACAAATATGAGGAAAATCTGTTGAATCAAGTGTAGTGAAGGGAAGCTATACCCATACGATTTCTACTGCAAAATAGGCCTAGGGCAGCCAGTTAACAATGGAGGAAGAAGCATTATTCCTATGGGAGGAAACGAGATGATTTGGAAAAGTTCATGGGATAGTTGAGAAGAATAGAAAGAGTAAAACTCTGGCACATTGTAACAATTTCAGCTTCTGTTAGTAGAACAATTTAAAATGCATGAAAGCACTTTGTTGCACGGGGATAGGTATCTTTTCAAATCCATGGCAAGTTCAAAACAGGGATTAAATAAATTCATAAATAGATACTAAAGGGAATGGATTGAGATGCACTCCAGCAACCCTAGTCTTGTATTTGTGGATGCTGGAGGAATAGTGAGGGAGTGGACCACATAGAGGCCAGGCTTGCAGGCAGTCTCTAAATAGCACCTCTTCCTGGCACTGGAGACACAGATAAAACTTGGGTTAGATGAATGTTGATTTGCTTCAGTGTTCTTTCTTGTGTTTTGAAATGTAGTTTTGCACTAAAGCACTCAGAATTGTTATTCTCTTGACCGCACATTCAAAAACACCGTAAGTATTCTTGTAATAAGGAAGGCTGTCAGGAACTCTTGATTAAGAACTGGCAATTTTTTTTGTTGTGTTGACAGGCCCATTGTTTCCATTTGCCTCTATGCCTCCTGGGAATGAGATACTTGGACCAATATTAGAGTTGGAATTTCTACAAAGTAATGCGGGGCGGAGCATCCTCTGCAGTGGATCAAGCTCCTGTCAGCTTCTAGGGAATAGAATATTGGAACTGCCCTTAGGTCTCCTGTAGGAACTGGGGGCTATGGGACTAATAGTTCTTCCTGCTACCCCTGGTTTGCTCTAATTTCACAGAACTCAAAGATACATTCCATTGAGAGAGAGGAAGAACCTGTCAGACTTTCACCTTCTCTCCAGGAGGCTTGTGCATTGCCTGAACAGTCCTGGCTCTTTTCTCAATCCTAAAGGCATGCCTGAATTCTTTCTGCAGAACCTAGACAGGTGCATGGATAAGATGAATGCTTAACTGCTAGTTGATATCAGGTTCTGCAGGAGCTATCTATCAGAGCAGAACAGGGTCAATGTGCGTTGCTTTCTGATCTGGGGCTACACTTTGTGTACTAAGCTAGAACACGCTTCAGCGAAAGTCTGTCTAAAATTTATGGGTGGAATCAAAAGGACTAGAAAGACAGGGGTCTTATTTAAAGCTTAGGGGTCCAGCAAAACCTGTGGCCAGCAGATAATTAATACCATTTATCTGGTTGTCACTGGTTTTGCTCAGTCTGAGAGTGCCAGGCAAACCCAGAAGAAAAAAAAAGGAGTCCGTTCTAAGGAAATCCCTCTTAGGTTTGCCATGTGCATGACCACTTCCATCAAGACTCAGGACATATGCCATTGGGGTACTCTAAAGTAAGTGACTACAGAAACCTAGCAGCAAATTTCCTTCTCTCCTAATAAAGACACGTGCACTGTTGGAAGAGAATTTTGAATCAGTGCCCGACCCGTTTAGCAACACTAGTGCCCTGTGGCTCCTCAGGTGTCATCACCGACAGTGCTCGAACTTTGAGGGAATCCTTTATTTGCATAAGGAAACTGCTGCAGGGATACTGGCTGCATGAAACACTTAATGTTTGCTGCCGATTAGGTACAGGAGGGGCACACAGCAGCCCCCTTTGCAGCAGAACTCACACAAGCGCAGACCTATACTAGTGTTGGTTTTCCTAATACATATGGGAAGGAGCACTATTGCTATCTGTCCTGTAGCACTGAGTATCATTTGCCTAGAGACTGTTCTAAAGTGTTCCCACCTCAAGACTGAGTTTAGAAAAAGTGAAAAATTACACTCATTGACTCTGTCTGGTGAGAAGAAAGAGTCTGTAAACAGTGCCAGCTGAGCCAGGCATACTGTGTTTCACATTCAGGGCTTTCCAGATGAAATGGTTTGTGTTTGCAGTCTGTGTGGAAGAAGCTTTGAGATGCTGGGCAAGAACTCTCTTCTGTTGAGATATACAACAGAATAGAGGAAGGGAGATTAAGGCTATATATATAAGGAAAAAAAAAAATCCCCAGTAGTGGTTCAGCACTGAAACAGATGCCCAAAGATGCTGAGGAATCTCCATTCTCCTGGACAAACTTCCTGAAGAACTCTTCCCCCTCGCTGGTTGTTCATCTAAGAAACCAGGATTCTTGACAATACTGGCAATTGTATTCATATCTTTTATTGGGATCTTGAACATAATGAAAGTTTGGTAATCCACATGCCACAGTGGTGGTGCCAAAGTCAACAGTCACGATAGCATTGGTGAATAAGCAGATAACCTGGAAACTTCCATCTCCCATCTCTTGGAGCTTGGTACTAAAGCAAAGGCAACTGGTATACAACTGGTCTTTTCTGACTGCTGGGGATTGTCATCGTTTTATAGGGTTGAATCATTAAAAGACATTTGGATCTTCAGGAACTGTCATGTTTTTCAGGTACATTATGATTTTCAGGGCTTCCAAGGAGTTAGAGATCATTCCACTAGCCAAGGAAGTATAAGCCCAAAAGTCCTTTTTGGAAGGGTCAGCATAAGAAGGATTGACAGCTGGTACATGGGTGGCAAGTTCTATGTAGCTGGAATAGAGAAAGAATGAGAAAGGGGTATTTAAGGAAGTTTGTTGAAGAATTCTGTGCAGGGAAGGTGCATTACTTTGCACTTGGACTTGGGGGACAATAGAAGATGGTAGATTCTGTAGCAAGGAGAGATAATCTGTCTGAAAGCAGTTTTGGATGAAGTAACAAGCTGAGAAGGCCATGGAAAGGTGCTTGTGTGGACAAGAGAAGAGGGTGGTTTAAAAGTTGGGATGGTTTGAGGTTTCTATTTAAGTAATTTAATGCAGGGAAGAAATAGTAGAACTGAAGAATGAAAGATGAGTGTCTTTGGATGTAGTCAAAATCTGCACACATCAAGTGCTGGAGGGAAGGGCAGGGCAGTGGTTAGCAATTTAGGGGCTTGGTACTCTTTAATTCAGAGAGGCTAGTGCTTCCCTCCTACTCTCCCTTAAATACTTCCATAATGTTCTTCTCTATCCTTCATTGTGGAGTAAGCATTTTCATTGAGGTGTGGAAGGGGCAGAGTAATAATAATTAAAAGAAAAGTTAGATTTACCTCTTTTAACTGCTAAATCAAACCCAGCTTTTTTATTTAGCCACAATTCATTTCAGGGGAAAAATAACTTTCCCCTATAATCCAGACAAAGGCTGCATAATGCCTCATGAAGAGCAATGCAACACTGCTGGGATACAGAGTCTACCAAGTAAACTGAATAGATATTGTAAGAGAGATGTGCAGGTAGGGAGGGAAGGAGAAAACCGGATTTCTTGGAGCCAGAAACTATTTTGTGTCTGCTTCTTGACAGCGTGGGTTTTTTAGTTCTGTATGTTTTGTGGTAGCAAATTGGTTTCCTCCTTACATATTAACTGGTAATTTGAAGACTTTGGCCTGAGACCCAGCAGTCAGAGCATATTTGGGTTCTGTTTCCTGCTCTGCCACTCCTAAGTTATGTGACATTGAGAAAGTCTGGACTGTGGGCTGTTTTCAAACCTTCTGTATTGAAAGCAACTGAAAACAAAGTTTCCTTCAGTTTATTTGACCTCTTTTTCTGCATTTATTTACCTTCAAAATGATTGATTAGAAGTCCCCATCTCTCAGGAGCTGGGTGGCCTAAAATAAAGGCTTTTAGATGTTACAGTGTTATAGATTGACTGACAGTCCAGATGCTGAGTATTTACATCTCCACATAGAGTAGTCACGCAGGCTTGACTTCGGTGTACCCAGTGTTGATTTTGGTGGCTCGGGCAGTAGTCTTCAGCCCTGTTCCAGGAGAACACTGCTATATGTTTGGATAGTTCATTCTGTAAATAAGGGGTTTCTGATCTTTCAGCCTGGAATTCTCCTTTTTACAGTTTCATCCAGTGGTGTTTTTCTTCTGTGGTGTATACATGCTTCGTAAAGTAATATGGACTACCTGGATTATATCTATCCTTCCATTTAATCTTAATTTTTCCTCAGATGTACTTAACTGACTTGATTTTCTTTCTCAGATAGACTTAGGTGATTTTATTTTCTTTCTTTCCCCATTAATCATGAATCTAAGTTTTTTGCTTCTTTCTGAGGTCCCTTTGGATTCCCTGTGTTTTTGTGATGTCCAGGGTACCTTTGTTTTTGTCTGTGTTTGGTGCTCTAGGTTCTCATTAGGGGTGGTGTAAGAGAACCATCCCATCCTTATCCAAATCAAGCTGCACTCCATTGCCTTTTCTTGGACTTCCCAAGCGGCTTATTTTCTCTACTAGGCCATACTTGCTCAAATGCCCCATCTCTGGGTTTTCATATAATTGCAGCGAGGCTTCCCCTTTTAATTACAACTCTTCTCTCCTCTATTTCAGCCAAGTTATTGAGCCATTTCTCTATATAGCCTGAGACACTTTTCTTTCTCCTTAGCTACGCTTCACTGTCTCACTGAAGACAGTGAAGTGTTTTCAATACTCTGCACAAAGAGCACCTAAAGAAAGAAAACATACTGGCTTTTTGCATGTAACCTACATATTACGATGCTATTTCTCTGGCAGGCTGAGAATAGGGCAGATGGAGCCAGAAATGCCTTACTTAGGAAAATTGCAGTGCTGGATTGATCTAATGCAGCACTGGATTAAGCTACATGCTGCTTTGTGACCATGAGCTAGGTTTTTATGTCAGGTTCTTAATGGTGGTGGTGGAATCTTGTTTGGTTTTCTTTGCATTGGATAGTAAATTTGGACTTGGGTCCTTTGGGCTGTAACAAAAGCTCCCTATTTGACCTGAAATATCACAATGTTTCCTTCCTCACCTGCCACATATTAATGGGAAAAATACTGTCCAGCTTCAATAGTGTTGTACAGTCATATACTTGAAAGGAAAAAAGGCCTGTATCTGAAATGCACTTACAAATTTGTCATCAGTGCAGATTTGTATTGTCATAAGTGGTGAAAACTCTTCTGTCATGGCTACTGCCCTGCCCACTCCTGAAAAGGCAAAGTGTAAATTACAAGAGACAGGATTTGGAAAGTACACAGGGGAAATGGAATGGAGACTTTCCAAGAGACATTGCCAAAGCTGTAAAGGGTCAGAACTTCAGTAAGAGTACAGCCTATATTGTGGAACAGATGAAAACTGATCTGATCTGATCTGATCACTGATTCTGTCAGTGTCTCAAAATCTGCATGTACTGTCAGTAGACAAAACAACTGGGACTGAAAGCTTGAGATCCATATGGTAAATACTGTGTCTTTTTCACCTGTACTTTGCAAGTAGGAAATTATGGAGTGGGTATATAAAACCTGCCAGTTCTGTATTATTGTGACCTGACTTCTGTTTCCACATTCTGTTTTGTTGTTTGTTTTTTTGTTTTTGTTTTTTAACCAGTATTTCTGTGTGAAGGCACCTGTGCTTTGATTTGGGAAGATACTAAAACACTCCAAGAAGTCTCTGACCATTTTAAGGGAGTGTTGTGTGGTTTTTGGAGATGGTGGTATCTACAGAGAATCTTCATGGATTCTAATGCTGTCATCAGTGCAAGAAGAGTGGTGGGAATGGGTTGGCTATGGATGGTCTGCTTCTTTCATCTAGTCACCTCACTAGAAGGTAAGATCAGATTTTATATAATGCAAAAACTTAGCAAAGTTTCCTGTGGAGAAAAAAAAAACCCCAACGTGTGCTCTCCAGTATACTTACCCTAGTCCTGGAAATATGAAATGGAAATCCTGAGCATATGTCTTTCCATTTGATGCTTGATCACTATCTCATGAGCTGTAAAAATGTATTAGTATTGTTTCTAGTGGGACAGCAAACCCTCTTATGAAGGACCATTAATGAATATTTCTACCAGCTACCTCAGAAGTGTCACTTTCAAAGAATAAATATTTTGCCCGGGCATAAACTCCTTGTTTATGTATTGCATGCATTTTATCCTTGTGTTTGTGTTCTTGCACCATGTTTGTTTTGTGAAACAATCTCTCGGTGTTTAGGCAGTTCTGCAAGGCAGCATCCAGTAGGCTGAAACCAGGAATTTTTGTCTCTGCCATCTAAGAAACTTGCCTTGTATAAAAGATATGGAGAGGCTGATTTGCTTTAACAAGAAGAGGCAGTTCTTGTTCAGCCAAGCAGAGGAGAGGAGAGAGAGAGCACTGAAGACACGATAGAGAACAGGTGGGCAGAGGGAAAGAGAGACCAAGAAAACAGGATAAGAAAGAACAGATGATAGGAAGGAGGGTGATGAAAGCAGGAGATGAGAGCTGTGGGAGAGATTTAGAGAAGGGCAGAGGTAGTGTAAACAATTCTCTTGTTTGTTCCAAGAAATATCCTTGCAGCTACATGTGCTCAATGAACTGCACTGCTTTGTGATGAATCCTCATCTCTTGTGTATGTGAAAGTCTCTGAAAAAGGAGAGGAGGAAGAGAGGGGATCAAAGGGACACAAGGAAGGAAAGACCTAGAGGAATGGAAAGGAGAACAGTGTAAGATACAAGAAAAACAAGGTGGAGATTGGATTATTATTACTAATGAAGAGAAAAGCCTGATAAAACATCCATTTTCTTAATAAGAGGGAAATGGAGTGAGAGGGAGTTTGGAGAGGAAATAACTACTGCAAAATCTTAAATCTGTGCAGCTCTTTTAATTACTGATTTAAAATATATTTTACCAAGTGCTATGTTTATTCCTTATTGTAACAGGTAGAGGAACTGAGATAAAAAAGGGGAGAGAAAATGTCTATTCTTTGCAAATATGAAGTAACTCAGTAATTCTTATAGGAACTGACACTTTTGAAACTCAGTGGTCACTCATTTTAGTTTGTAGAGGTAAAAGAATTTAGAAAACACTGCATGATACAGCTTCCCAGATCACGTGGCTGAATTGACTGGATTAAAATAGGACAGTAAAATTCTGCCTGCGGAGATGAAACAGTAAAGGTGCCCATGAGCTGAAAATTCAGTCAGGGGAGTCAGTGCCTCGTGTTGTGACTGTACTACACGCTCCTGGGATTGCACTCCAAAGCTAATTTGCATCTCAGAGGTAAGTATTTTTGTTGTGGTCAAAAGGTAAAGAAGAATTATGTGTTAGGAGAAGAAAAGTCTGCTGATAACTATGTAAAAGCTTTACTGCAGTCATCCATAAGGAAGAAAAAAGGCTCGTGGATGTTTTGTAAACTCATTATTGTGTACAGTAGAAACTTGAAGTTCAGGTTTCAGATTTAAGTTGAAAAGTATAGGGAATATCCAATTTAGCCTTTAGTTTTTGTAAGGTATCTCAAAAGATTTAGATGGTGTCTAAAATATCTCTAACTGAAGAGAATTGACTGAGTGGGAAAATTAATCAAGGTAATTTTTCTTCCAAGTATTTCTCAGGCATTTGAGTTAGATTTAAACAGTCTGAATGTAAACCGCTTTTTGTCTAAGGTTTGGTTGAAATTTTCCAACAAGGGCTATGTATTGATAAAACTTGAATGTAAGTCATTAAGAAAAGAAGGCAGCTGTAGTGAGGGGAAGTAGCCAAAATATTCAAACCCTCTTTCTATGCATTATGAAGCAAACAGATACTTTTGATGCAGAATGTTCTTCATGTATAAGGAAAGCAGTACTCTTTTACAGGACCTAGTGGGTCTTTAAATTCCTTCATGGCTTGGAAGTAAGGAAGTTCTTGTAAGCAATTGAATATGTTTTTGTTGTAGTTGCTGGTTGTAATGCATAAAAAGGAATCATTAGGCTGAACTTATTTGATCCAGACCTAGTATTTGGACACATTAATTTCACTAGGAAGGAGCATGTCTGCCTAAAATTTTCAGGCATATTTTTTAGACTAGAAAAATACCTGTGTGGGAAGCATGCCTTTGCTATTGTAAAAGTTAGTGAAATATAGACTTTAAGAATGCCTGATGGGCTACAGTCAAAATATCTGAGAGCAAGTGGTACCCTCCTAATCAAACTAGAGGTCAGAGTTGAATTTTCTGTGGAATATTGGTTTTCCTTTGACTGAGTTGTAAATGTTTACAACTATAAACACAAGTAGAGTTCATTTTGCAGAACTCATTAAGTATGTTCCAAAGGAATCCCATGTTCTGCATGCGAGTGGCTGCATTTATTTTACAATAAACTCTCCAGCCTGCAGAATGACAGAACAGCTCTTCTAAATATCTTCTGGAAGCTCAAGATACAGAGAGGATAATTCTTCTGCTTTGGTAGAAATTTTTTTTTTCATTCTAAGTGTCTCATTGGTAAAAAGGAATCTGCAAGAAAAAGGTGGTGAGGTCAGGGATTCATTTTTCCCCTATCTTTTCTATTAGCTGGTTGTCATCTTGTGTTACTGAAACTAATGTATGGATTGCTCAAATTGGTTTGAAGTGGAAGAAGACTATACTTTCCTCAAAGGCAATCTTCAGAGGAAAGATTGCCATTGACTTTTGTTTTATTACATAGAAAGAAAGGCTGAAAAGGAGGTTATTTTATTTCAAGGAAAAAGAAAAGTTTAATTGACTTTTTACTTCCATTGCCTATGATTAACATGAGTTATTAAAATCCTAGCAAATACTTTATGTTATGTTCTTCCTGACACTTCCCTGCGTGCCAAAATCTTTGCCACGTGTTTGGAAAGCCCAGAGCAGAGGAATCTCCTGTTGTAGACGTTCAGAAGGTGAATGAGGTGGGGCTGGATGTGCAGCTTCTGTGTAAGGGGAGGGGTGTCTGGGTCATCCCATTGGTCAGTCTCAGCAGCTCCACTTGATTTGTTGATTTCTACCACAATAGATGACTCTGTTGTCTCTGTGTGCTATAGGACATCCCCATTCTCAGGTATGTACCATAGCCCTGTGCTGAAACAGTTCACAAGCTGCAGGCTGGCTCTTCCTGCTTGTAGGATGGTAAAAACTATTCATGCTGCATCTAACACGATTTATATTCAAAGCTAATTAAAGCTTCAAAGAAAAGGAACAGCATTCTTGTAATATACAGTATCTGGGACTTTCAGTATAGGCTTCAGTGAAACCTTGGAAGACCCAAGCTCACTTTTTAATGTTTTAGGAAAAAAAAACCCAACCCAACAACATACAAAACAAACAACAAACCAACCCAACCCCCACCCAAAAAAAAAAAACACAAACCCAACCAAAACAAAACTGCAGGAAAACATAGATAAAGTTTAAAAATCACACTGTACTGTCATCAAAATTATCCAGTTTGATGGCAGTGGCAGTTGTGTAAATTCTAGACTCAACAGTGGATCCTTACAGAATGAATCTCTTAAGCTATGGAAGGATGCATATTGTATTATGTTACTAGGAATTTGTGGATAATAATTTAATCTGTTTGCATATGCAAAGTTGAAACTAAGCAAGGAGTGTAATTTCTTTTATTTCTTGATGTTTACATTTCCTGACATCAGCAGCAGAGGAATTAGTGCAACATGCTAATTCTGGCAGTATCCCTAGAGCTTTATGAAAAGAATAGAGGAGGTAAGGAGGAAAATACACAGTCATTCATAAAAGTAAAAAGCTCTGCTACCTTGCAAATAGCTGTGTATTTCGATATCCTGGCCCACGTGGCTGTCATTTCTCTCTTTCACAGATGGCACATAACTCCTGACTGGGGTGTGCGAATTCCTCCATGCAGATGACAACTTCAACCTTCTGACAGTGTCAGCATTTTGCTCTGACATAGCAAGTAGTTAAATATTATATGTCGGAGAACTCACGAAGTACATATCCCACTGGCTCCAAATAGCTGCTTTTTTTTTTTTTTTAATTAATTGCATATGAGTACAAAAGTAATACAGGTACATTCATTGCAGGAATGAATTCACAGTATGGATTTATCCAAGTCATTTGCCCCATATAGATTGGTTCTGTATATATTCTCATATATTAAGAGGCATATTATATAACTCTAGCTTGTTTTTTCATGTTAAGTCACAGCTGAACTGTAAACCAGACTTTTTTTGTTTAAAAAAAAATAGCCACCCCCCCCCTACAAAGATTATTGCTATTTTTGTTTGGTTGTTTACTTGTTTCATCGATTAATGTTTGATAAACAAAATACTCATTACAATTTCATGTTAGTAGACATTAATATATTATTTAATCCACCACAGTAGCTGTTTAGTTTTGGAATAAGTTCTAATGTAAAGGCTTCCTAAAGGTTTCACTGTATTCTGTCTCAAAGTGATAGCTCTCATCTATAAATATATTTGTTCAGTTGCATAATAAAAGGCTCCTCTCCCCAAATTCCCCACAATGAAAGGCAAGGGAACCCAAATAACTGATAGAGAAATAAGCACCCTGACACAGCTTCTTCCCAGGCTATCCCAGGAGTGGGATCAGCCCACGGGGTGGGAATGGAACCCATTAAGATTAGTCAATGGCAATGCTCTCTGGACCACCTTGTAGACTGAGGGGGGTTGACTGCCAACTGGGGCATGAGACTCATTATGGGATGTAGGGAAGATCACCTGGGGCTTCTGCAAAGCTTACTGTGGGTAGTTTAGGGCTGGAACCATAGGTGGGGAAAGGGAGGGATTGAGGTGGTTTGGAAGAGGATCCAGCGTGAGAAAGTAGAGAGATTAGGGGCCAGTCATGTGTAAACAGGCTACTGGTCAGTACGCCTGTCAGGCCTTGACCTAGACCTGATCACCACAGTCTATGCTTATCTTCTTATTAAATTATTTTTTTCACTTGGTCTCTGGGTGAGGGAGCTTTATTTTCTGTGTGTGTGTGTGTAGGTTTAAATGCCAGCAGATGGAGTTGAATCACAGGTCATAGAGGTCTATGTGTCAGTGCTGCCAGCAAGTAAAGAACCTGGAATGGATGAAAATCAAGTGCCAGGAACTCACAGTGGACCACAGGTCATAGGATCTGTGCACCTGTGATGCCAGCAACTAGAGTGAGTGAGCTTGTAGGAATGAGTCTGTGATCTCTAGCAAATAATAAGCAACACTAAGTGGTTAGTGGAGTAAGTGTGCTGGTAAGACAGGGAGAGACTAGAGAGTCTGGGGGGTGAAAGAGACACATGTTTGCATGTGTGTATCTCTAAGTGAGACAGATGGAGGAGTTATCTTCTGAAGGAATCAGGAGGTCCAAGCCAGCTACTGGGGACGCCATAAATTCTGGGGGTTCTTTGAAAACCTTGTCTGTCTATTGGGTATCTCTTTGCAACTGGAGACAAGACAGTCCAAGGGCCAGCTCCTGGGTAGGCTGAGCATCTAAGCCCAGTTACTGGAGGGATCCATAGTGAGTGTGCCTGTGCGTGTGCTTGTGTGTGTAAGTGGGGCTCACTGGAATGGGGGAGCACTACAGCAACTGGCTGCTGGCCTTGGGGGCTCACGTGTCCAAGTGCCAGCAACCTAGGAGAACAAGAATCCAGGGCCAGCTACTGTGTAGGCTACATGCCTAAAACCAGTTAGTAGAGGATCCACAGTATGCCTCTGTGTGTGTGAAGGGGTGTTTCAGTGAATGAGGATGTCTGAATACTAGGAACAGGAGTGGGGCTGCAAGCTGCAGGTGTTTATATATGCACAGGTGCCAGAAAATGGGGAGATCACAGATGCAGAGGTCAGCTACTGGAGACTGAATGTTTAAGGACAGTTATTGCAGGGATCCATATTTTATATAAATGCATATATATTTCCCAATAACAGACCTCCATCCTGACCAGCCAGAAAGGGGAGCAGGATGAGGCCGTTGGTGGTGCTGTTTCTGTTTGCATGACTGGTGAGTGTTTCTGTCTGTGTTGCTCTTTGTGGCTGGCCATTTGTGTATGTGCAGTGCCTACCTGTGTTTGTGTGTGTGCCTATTGGGGATACCCACTCAGCCTTGCTATTGTTTGGACCTGAGGACATGGAGCTGCAGGAGCCTTGGTTATGTGAGGTTGCTGTTTTGGGCAACTCCTGCCAAACTTTTTGCACAAACCCAGCAAATGCTTTCCCCTTTCCAGCCCTCGTAGAGAGCATTTGCAATCTTCCTACTTGCTCATGTTCTAGGCATGGTCATACAAGGCAGAATAAGCCTGCTAATGTTTCAATTCCTTTCAAGAAGTCTGTTAAGCCAGAGAGCTTTGCTGCTTGGGGCATTCAGCTGCATCCCAAAGCAAACTCTGTTACCTTTTGCCCTTGTGCACTTTGCTTTAGCTACCAATGTATGCATACATTTGGGTATATTCAGAATTCAACTGGATAAGGCCTTGAGCAACCTACGGTAATTCAGCCTGGCCTAGAAAAGGGTGTTAATCAAAATGACTTCTATACCTCCCTTCCAGCTTGTTTCATTCTGTGATTCTATGGTCTGTTCATTAGCACCAACTTCTCATCCCACAAGTAAAGTTATTCTTTCACCGTCTTCTCAGGATCAACTTCTTAGTGGCTGTAATGTGCCTGCACTTGAGCTGTGTTGTTCCCTCTTGCACCACTCCAGTGTTCAGACACTGATGACAAGTGTTCTTCAATCCAGAAAGCTGTTAGGTCATGTCTGCCTTCCTGAAGATTGTCCAGGGGTCAATCAAAATTGGGTGAATTATCATCTTGAACCAGGGGAACAGTTTGCCTGTAAGCAAGCCCTAAAGAGTCTCACTTGAAAGTATAGGCTAACCAAAATCTGAAAATCATTACCATTCTGAACAGCCTGATCTGTAATAACAACTTTCAGCCTCTGCCCAGATGGTTTGAAGTTGACATTACAGAAAAGTGCAGCCCAAGAGACTGGTTTGTGGCAAAAGTATAGACTGGGACTAGTATATGTCTTTGGGATTTTTTTCACCCTTTCTGCCCTGCAAGAACAGAGGACACTGAAATGAGAGTGTAGATAATTCTGAATTTAGTTTTACAAAGAGTATATTGAGTACATTTGACTGCTATAAAAGATGATATGGTTATTTTTTAGTTTAGGGAGGCAAAATACAGGAGCCTCATCAGTTATTTTTCACTCTTTGAACTAAAATAAGAGTTTTAATAAGAAACTGGACTATCATTCTTCAAAAATGTATGATTGAAGCAGGAGTCCAAGAAGTGTTAACATTTAATGTGTTTAAAAGCCTTCAGATTTATGAGATACCTTGATTATTCCTCCATTTTAATCCAGAGTGAAATAATCTTCTGTTGATGGTCTGAGGTCCCCTCAATAGTATTGTCTTTAGCAGTACCATGTTCTGGGCCTGGGTCTGATCCAATCTTGCAAGACCCTCGATTTTGAGGAAGCTAGAAAGGTTGTATGCCATTTTTCTTCTAGGTTGGTAAATTCAGCTGAACAGATGATTGCTCTGTGAGCAGAAGAGCAGCAGAATACTCGTCTGGCAGAGCGCATGGAGGATGCAGAATGCTACATCAGTACTAAAAGTAGCAGAGTGAAGGCTTGTAGCTATACACTGATATGTAGTAATTTGTGCTGCTAAATTATTAACACAGTCATAGGTTTGGCCCATGCCAACTGACCTTCTCCTAAGCAGTCCCTAGGTGTAGGCCAGAGGTTAGGATGGACCAAGGACCATTCCTGAGAGATGGTTTGGATGCAACCATGCACTTCTGTGGGGTTGGAGTTTTTAGCCATGTAAACATGAACCATACTGGGCACGTTGTTCTCAGAATTAGAGAACAACTAACAACTTGTTAGATTTATGAGTGTACATGCAGCTAGTGTGACTGTGAGTCCAATTCAAAGCGTAGAGCCAGTAGCAAAGGGCCAAAAAGAAGAAAAATAGGATGGACTTTTGACTGTAGATCACCATATGAGCATTACGCACACAACATTCTTGTGTACTTTCCTTATTTTTCTAATCCTTCCTGACTTAAAATATTCACTGTGAGAGGGAAAGTTCTGTCTGCTTCAGGCTACCTGTATCTGTTTGCCTGTGAAATATTCATGTACTTCATAAAGATTACCCTGCTCACTGGTGCGAAGGCGTCTAGGGAATATGTTTCCTGCTAGTCGTGGCAGAGCCCAGGCTGCTGAGCAAGTCTTCTCATTTTCTCTTTTCTCCTTTCCTTTCTCACTTTTTATCTGGCTTTTCATCCCTTGTTTAACTTTTCTCTGTTTTATCCTAGAGTTTCTATGGAATAGTTGCATTATACTTTAGTAAATGGGAAACTCAGACCTGATCAGGAAAGAAAAAGAGTTCTTTCTTTGTTGAAAAAATACCTTGTATACTATTCCAGCGTATTAAAGCCACGTTTGGGAACCCAGTGGCAAAGTACTGACATGACAGAGTACAACCCCTATGCCAGACAGTGCAACTGAGACACGGATGTGCATGGGGGGAATGCCAACTGCCTCTGCTGCCAGGACAATCTAGGGGACAACTGTGCCACAAGGAGGCATGGGCCTTTCACAGATGTTTTACTGCTCCAGGGAGCCATCTGAGCTGAGCTGTCCTTGAGTATACCAAGCTGCTCAGCATTTCCTGAGGTCTGTTAGGTAATTTTAGTGAGGTTGTGCTTTAGCTGCAAGCAGGAGCTCTTTCCAGTTCTGGCAAGCCAGCCCAGGTATTTTGCACTGCTTTTGAAGCAAGTAACTGCATCAGCTCCTGAGGAAGGTCTAAAGTATGATCTCCTGTAGTAATATAGGGAACATCACTTTGGGGACATCAGTAAAGCCTGAGGTCTGGATGAGCTTGTTCACTTGATCGTGTCTGCTTTACGACGAGTCAAGTCTTTTCTTTCTGCTGATTAATGTGCAGTGAATCCCTAGGAGCACTGACAGTGAAGTCAACAATCCATAATTTGGAAATAGAAATGATTGAGTATCTCTCCTGTGTAAAATATGCATAAATCATAAACTTTTGCAAGAGTAACAATAAATCCTGTTTGTAAATAAGCTGGATGTTGCTGTTGGGTTTTCGGGGGGGGGGGGGTTATTCCGTTTGTTTTTGGTTTAGTTTGGGGGTTTTTCACAACAAAACAAGATCGAAAAACGAAAAA
>JANIJG010006020.1:0-143981 GCA_024611175.1 Megaceryle torquata
CCCCCCTGTTCCCGTTCCCTAGGGAAACACAGGTGCCAGTCCGGTGTTGCAGGTCATGTTCTCCTTCCCTGGCAGCCGTCGGTCATTGAACGTGTGCATGTTGATCACGGCGTCCGTCTTCACCATGATGGGTGGCTGGGGCTTGTGTTTGACCCGTCGCTGGCAGGTGAGCGACAGCCGGATCTCATCGGCCATGGCGCTGCAGAAGGAGCGCTGGGGAGAGCAGGGACAAAAAGCACCGTTACCGCCGGCAAAACGTTCCGCTAACCCGTGCGAGCAGGAGGGTGCAGAAACCAGGCTCTGCAGAGGGCAGGCACGAGGCTTAGCCTGAGCGTAAGGCGTCAGCTCTGCTTAGCGGGACTTCAGTGCTGCGCGGGTGTCTGGTTGACCCCTCTCTCCTCTGGCAAGGATTGTACCTTTGTCGCACTAAATCCTGCAAAAAGGCCGAGCTGCAGGCAGCCGCTGGAGTGCTGGTGCTTTGTGTGATCCCTGCTGGGGGTCTGGCAGATTTATGTGCTGGGAATCAGAGGGCTATCGAATCCTGCTGGGCTTGCTAGTGGGCAGTTTTCCTTCATCTATCTAGTCCAGCACGTGGGCAGCTCACTTTGATTTCTGGTCGTGCACACAAATGCACTTTCCACTCACTGCACCGTGACACGCAAGGAAGAGGGAAACCACAGCAGCAGTCTCTTGTTTCCTGAGCGCTAATCAGCCACTGCGGGTGGGATGGGCTGATTGTGTAAGTGGTGTGAAAAGCTGTAAGATAGTATGAGGCTTCCTGGTGGACCCTGACAAGTTCCTTGAGGCTCTTTGAACAGGGCTGGGGAAAGAAGAGCTGGAGACTTCATGCATGTGTACGTTACACCTGGAACACGCAACGCGATTGTGTGTGATGGTGGCAGGTGGATATAACAGCTCTGAAAGGTCACTTCCAGAGACCTCTGTCCGTATTTTCGTTATTTATGGGCTGGCTTGCTCAGAATTCCTCTACAGATGTTTATTAGTCTAGTTACTGCAGCAGCAGATGACCCTGACCAGAGTAGCCATGATTTGTCCCCTCACCTGAGACTGACCGAGTGGGACAGAGAAATGAGCCTTAGGGGATGGCATTTCGGGGGGGCTGGGGCCCTTGGACCCCCAGGCAGCAGAGGCAGGGCTGAATCCCTCTGCCCATCTCCCTGCCTCCCTCTGGGGTCAGCGTGCAAAGTCCTCAGTGGCTGGGCTAGAGGTGGCGCAGGGAAACGGAGGAAATCGGTACCTGCTCACGCTCCGCCGTTTTGCGCAGCTTGTAGATGAACTCCACCATGGCCACGAAGATGGAGAGCACCAAGCCTGCTGCCAAAACGATGAAGATCCCACCGATGTTCTGGATGCCCAGAGCGCTGGCCTCCTTGTTCTCATCCTCAGGGCAGCCGTTCCCCCGCCACCACTTCTCCTTCATTACGTGGAGCTTGTCCTCCTCCTGGAGCTGGAGGATGGCAATGGTGATCTTGTCCCTGTAGGGTGACCCTGGGGAGGGGGAGCACTATTACACACAGAGGGAAGGCCGGACAAAAATGACACAGTGGGGAATGTGTCTGTGCTAAGTGGGGCTGCTCAGACCTCTCTTCAACAGCATAAGCTTTGGCATTTGGGAATTTGCTGTTGGCAGTGGATTGTCTTAATCTGCTGCTCTGTTATGTCCGTGGTAACTACCCCGGCTCCAGGGTGCCCCCAGAACCCCCCCGCTGTCACTTACCCATGGGAGTCCCAATCCCGTAGCCTTTGGAATCGATGAGCCCCCCGATCTGTGTCAGGTTGCAGTTCCTCTGGGTGATGTATTCGATGGTGGTTGACTCCATCAGCAGGGCGTAGTCGGCCGTGAGCGTTCGCTGGATTCCTTCCTCGTTGTTCTTAACAAGTGCCGTGGGTTTGCTGCTCATGAAAGCCCACATTTTTTCAAATGTGGAAATTTTGGATTTCTGGAAATATGATGCCCCCCACCCCCAAGAGAAGAATTAATGTTCTGTTGGTTGAAACCTTGTATCTTTTCAGTGAATAATAATAATACCAATTTGAGAACAGAACACACAACGGAATTACTACCAGTTTTTAGCTTGTCTCAGATATCTCTCTGCCCTCACTGCCAAGCAGGTTTGTTTGGCTTCACGTTGGTGGAACAAGAGGCAAAGGTTTTGGCACAGATTGTGCAGACACTCAGCAGAAAAAGTTGCTGCTCCAGAGGCAGTATCCTGTAGGTGGGACTGAACTGTTCCGTCCCTTCAGCGAGGTGCTGCCAGCCCCTGCCTCGATGCCCCGCAGCCTTGCTGGTGTGACAGGCTATCAGCATCTCTGCTTAAATGGATTAGTTTCCTAACCAGAGCTGTGCATGTCCTGTAATGTTTCTGCACAATGAGAGAAGACAAAGAACGTTTCAGGGGGCATGTTTTTCCCTTTTGCACACTCTCTATTGTATTTTTTCTCTCCTCAAGCATCGCAAGGAAACATGTTTCCTCTGAGATATGTGCAACTGCCAAACGAATTTAACGTATCCACATAAACAGAAGCATAGAAATACTCAAGAAGATTGTCTTATGGCTAAAAATAGGCATGGATATTCTATCACTATCGGCTGCCATTCTCTTAAAAAAGGAGAAATATGTTTTCTAGCTTCCTATTCATGTGAATGTGTTTTTCTTCTTCTAGAAGATGTGTTGGGTGAGAAGAAACACAGCTATTTTATGTCTTCCTGTAACAGTTGAAATACAGCATTTGTCTGCGCCTACCTGCTGAACCGCCTCTGTGCAGGCTGTCACAAAAGGCATAGCTGCCATTCTTCTTTTCTGCCTGTTTTCTTATTTTTCTGGGATCTCCTTTTGCCTTCTTGCTGTGTAAGAGGCAGCTTAGTCAGCTGAAACCACCTCCTCGCCAGCACCACTTGGGAAGAGCCTGGAGCTGCCCATAAGCTGGAGGGGCTGGTGGTCTTTGTGCAGTGCCTTGAGCAGGGGAGAGGGCTGAGTTGCTG
Source organism: Megaceryle torquata (assembly GCA_024611175.1). Classification (NCBI taxonomy): domain Eukaryota; kingdom Metazoa; phylum Chordata; class Aves; order Coraciiformes; family Cerylidae; genus Megaceryle; species Megaceryle torquata. The sequence continues at coordinate 3,005 of JANIJG010006020.1, forward strand.
CGCAGGAGCTGCGCTTGCTGGTTTAACCGGTCTGTCTGTGTTTTGGGTCTCTGTCCTTCTGCAAGACAGCAGGAGATGGAGCCCCAGCCCCTCCCAACTGCTGCTGTCACATCGCTCCCTCATTTTTTCAGCATTACCCCAACTGTCCCGGCGTAGGTTCTTCTGATAAAAGCACTATAAATAACGGCAAATTAGCTAATTTAAAAAGTCCCTCCTAATGCTTTATATTTCAGATGCTTTGCCCGTCCACCTCCCTTTTTTCAGCATGTTTAATGAATGTTAGATAAAACCGAAAGACCCCAAAGTGGGTTAGTGTAGTGCAGTGACAAAGGCTGCTCCTCTGTCTTTCTCCTGCCTGAAGTAACCACGGACTCATTTCTTCTCAGTTAAAGCTCCTGCTTGTAATAATCCACTTGATGAACATGCAGTTGTGGATGTGCCAGAGCAAACTTCATTCAAGAGGCAGGATAATCTCCCTCACTTGAAAATCTGGACCAGTGCCTGTAAGGTAGATTTGTGGCATCTATCAAACCTCAAAGAGCAGCAAGAAATGTAGCCTCCAAAAGGATTATTAAATATCAGTGCATTACAATGGGTAATTGAAATGAACAGCACACTTGGCTTGCTGATAAGGACTTGTTTAACATTTATATAGTTCACATCAGAGGCCTCTGGGTTCACCAGCTCTCCTTTTCTCTCCTGCTCTTCCTGCATTTAATGCTCCTTGGATGTTGACACAGAGCTCTTAAACAACATCAGTGTTCTCCCAGTTTAAAGCATAGAGCAAAATAAACTGGCAAAAAATCAATAGTCTGCATTTAGTGAAGCTAATAGGACTTGCATGAGGCATTGTAGCCCTTCAGACAACTTAAATTACATGAGACAGGCCTCCCTGGAAGAGAAAAAACACTTTTCCCTTCTCTTAAATCACCACTTTTGACCAGCTGAAAGGACTTGGCTGTGGTTTGCAGTGCCAGGAGGGGCCTCGCTTTCCCAGCTCCGGCTGCACCGCACCGAGCCCCACGCTGGGCGTCCTGGGTGGGGGCACCCATGGCCGGGAGCACCCTCTGCCTGGAGCACGCCTGGGCGAGGGCCCGCTGCCCACCCGCCGCTGCCCGCTGCTGCCCGCTCGCATCGGCCGCGACAGCCCCTCTGGAGTGACCTGGCAACCGGGGGCCAAGCCCCTCAGCAGAGCGGGGCTGTCCCCCCACGGCACAACGCCGCTGGCTGCAGCGGCCTTGTCTTCCCCAGAGACAAGGCAAGCTGGGGCCGCTCGACACACAGCCCTGGTCCAGGCAAACTCAGGCTGTCCCTGTAGTCTTAAAACCTGTCACTTCCTCTCTGGGGATTTATTTCTTGTTAGTTTCTTTAACTTGGGTGCCGTGAGATAAGAGCGCTCTGTTTCCAAGTGAAACTTCCCCACCTGCAGTTCTCAGCACAGCACTAGCAGGCTGATAGACGGGGCTATTTGCTCAAAGTCCGATTGAGGAGCCATTGTCAGTCATTGTGAGAACAGCCATCAATCAAGAATCGCAGGAGCGGCCGTGGTGAGGAGCTCACAGTGCTCCAGCTCACACCTAATTCCAGAGAGCTTCAACCACTGTACATTTTTTCCTATTAGGGGAAAAGTTGTTCCTTCCTCCCTCTCCTCCTCTCAGAATATTTCAGCCATACTGCAAAGGTGGTTGCTTATTTCTAGACATCTGGATGATATCCCCTGGGAATGTAACATACAACTAAGCACGAACATCTTAGTACTACTTTAAAAGTCAGTAAAGAATGCACAGAAGCTGTTTATTTTGCTGCATTCTCTTTTTTTTGTGTGTGTACATTTTGTTTTGCTGGCCGTCTGACTTTGCGGCTTAAGTAATTTACCTTAAAAAAAATCCATACTGGGGTCACTGGTTTGATCTGATACTTGCTGTGGTTAGGTGCAAATTTCTTCTCTGTGGAATACCCGTTTACTTTTATGGGCTGTATAAAAGAAATCCGAGTTGGTGGCAGGCAGAGAGCCCCGAGCCGCTCCTGTGCCCTGCACCCTCGCGGGGTCCCCAGGCCCCCTCCACCACAGCTTTGCTTTGCTGCCGAAGGGAGATGAAGAGGAAGTGCTTGGCTGCTCTGAAGCATTAAGATAAATGGTCTGACACTGACTTCTTCCTGGCACGTTAGCTCCAGCACATTAGGAATGATGGAGATTATTGCTAATAAACAAAGGCAGCAGTTGAGCGCTGCTGATGGCGGCAGCGTGGTTCACACCGTGAGCCGCCTCTCCCACCGATTCGCGGGAGTGGAGCTTCTGGGATAAATACCATCGGAACCGGCCCGCTGCTCTCTGCATCTTAATAACACCTGGCTAAATGAGATGCACGTATGAAAAGCTGAGTACCAGCCCCTCTGAATGCAGCAATTGCGACGACACTGACAACGCCTCTGAATTCATTCTTTAGAGTCACAGCTCAGAAACTGCCTTTAATAACAGAAGCTTCAAGACCAGTCACCCAAATAAATTAATGGAATAGTTTAGAGGAGCCCCTACAAGGCATCTTGCCAAGACATAGATGCTTTTTTATCAGTGAAATTGGCAAGAAAGTAACTTTCAGGCTTAAGATTTTCAATTCCAGCCTGTATGAAAAAAATAAATTGATTTTCACCAACTGAAGATACTTACTCTTGAGGATTTAACATTTCTGTACAAGTGAATATTGCTGTACACACATACACACATCCGTACTCCAACCCGACATTTGTTCGCAGAGACAGCATCCCGGGTAAGATGTGAAGGATTTCTGGCATGGTTTGTAAGGAATGATAGATGCTGTTCCGAAGTTAATTGATCTGTGTTTATTCCTGTAACTCGATCTGCATTGCCAGGGAATAAATAGCTACTCAGAAGTTCTTTTCCTGATGTCAAAATCTGCCAGTATGGTTGGTAAAACTCTCTCCTGCTGGTTAGCCCGGCCTCGCGGGCAAAAACCTTTGCGGGAGCAAGATCTGCTTCCTCTGGGTCTGCCCCAGAGATGTGCTTGGGCTTGGTCCCGTCAGAAACTTCTGCAGTGACTTGGGTGAGCTCTGTGTGAACCCTTGGTCAGTGTGACCACAGGCAGAAAACTGGTCAGTGCTTTGGGAGCCATCTCAGGGAACAGTGTGCAGGACGTTTGCCTTCCTCGTCCTCCCGTTTCCCATTGCTCCCTAAGCTCAGCTCTGGTACCGGTCTCTCCTCCTGCCGCCCTAGATCCCATCTAGCATCGGCATCGCTTGATGGCTGCGGTGCTGGACCCTGAGCGGCTGCAGCCAGGCCAGGGCCTGGCACTATCTGGAGATAACTCCCAGCTGTTCCCTGAAAGGTGGCTTTTTGAGTTCATCATCAAGTTTAAATACCTCTCCAAGCCTGGGTGGTCATTCCTTACATTAATCACCCCTCCCTTCTAGTCCTGTAGCCTCTCATGCTGTTTTTAAAGTGTGTTTCCACAGGCTGGCTGTGGTTTTAAAGGTCTGCTTAAGTTTCTTGTTTTCATTCTGTTTTTGAGGCTGTAGTGAAATGTGAATGTTCTCAGCAGCCTCTGCAGTGCTGGCTAACTGCTGAAATGAGTTATGCTTTAAAGAGATGAAATGAATGCAGTTTGATTCTGATGCATCGGTGGTGTTGCCTTGCACTGGTTATTAAAACTTGACTACATTAATGTGAACACCGGAAGGATTTCAGCTGTAAAAAATAGTGGTCAGGGTGAGCACTTGGCAACATCTGGCCAGCTTTAGGTTTCATTTGTTCTTTTCTTTGTCCCTGAGGGCTGGCCGGGTCAGCCCTGAGGGCTCTGTGGAGCTGTTCTGTCAGGGACAAGGAAGGAGCTGCAGTGGGTGAGGTGTGGAAATAGGGAAGATAAGATTTTTCTGTAGGACTGTATAAGAGATACAGCTGTCCTGTTGTGCCTAATATGTGCTTTCTTTTAGGGTGTCTGAGCAAGGACTGGGTACAGTCTCCATAGCTGTAAAATCAATCTGATTTTGTAATTGTGACATCAGCAGTGGGGAGAGGAGGGGGATTTGACTGTCATGTGAACCTAGGTGAGCTAAACTGTCAAAGTCTTGACAAGGATGCGAGACTGAAACGCCCCGCGTGTAAGGAGCAGCAGCTTCGGAGGCTGTTTGTCTTTGGTTCTTTGTTCTCCCTCCCATTGGCCTGAGAGTTGCATCTCTGCCTGGAAGGCAGAAAGCCTCTGCCTGGTCTCACCTTGAAGAAGGTCATAGTAGCTCCATCCTTCACTGCCCCGTACTCTATTTTGGTCTGCTTTGCCAAGTCATCTGCCGAGTCGATGGGGGATTCCATCCTCTCCACCGTCAGGAAGGCGGCAAGGTTGGCCGTGTAGGACGAGATGATAATTAGGGTGAAGAACCACCATATGCCACCAATGATCCGTGTAGACAGTGCTTTGGGCATCAGCTCAGAGCCTGGGGTGGGAGAGAGGGAAGGAGAAAGGGGGAAGAGGAAACAGAGAGAGATAAAGGACCCGTTTTATATCTACATACATAGATCATGTACATATATTTATCTAAAGGATTAGGTTGCAGTGTCAAAACAGCTACGCAATTAAAGCCAACTGGTTTTGAGGAAATTATCCAGACATCTTGCATGTGAGTGGGGTTTTTGTAGCATTTGCAGAAAAACCGTCTCCGTTTTTTGCTGACCTTGGGTACAGTGCACGATTTACAGGAAACATTCAAACTGAAGTAATTAACTAGGCTGCTTTTATGAGATTTAAATAGCAAGCTATTTATGAACTTTTATGAGTGTTTTGTTCTGCCATTTAAAAAGTGCTTTGCTTTTATATGGCTTATTTTTCAAAGGACTCACTCTGGGGAGTGTGTTCAAATACACGAGGCTTAAAAAAAAAAATCAAACAGCGAGAGAAAGGAGCTATCAGGGTCCACTACTTTGAATACCAGTTAGAAGTAGGGAAGCAGGAGATGCTACAGCACAAAAGGTGTAACAGGAATGACTTTTACTGAGCAGACATGAAGGACTAAATGGGCTCTGCTATTTTTGTAATTGCCTGAGATACCTTTTAAAGCCAGGAAAGAGTTTTGGGTTTGAAATGACTGCATTCAGAGGCTACATCCAACCTGGAATTTGCAACAAAGATTGGGTTTTGCAAAGCAATTTTAAGCTGTGTGTCATCAAAGTGTAGCACGGGGTGTAGCTTTTCTCCTATCTGAGTGCAGCAAGGAGGCACCAGGCGCCAGAGGAGCCTCGGATATTGAGGGCTCCTTTGGTTCCTCTCCAGATCCTGCTTCTTTCCCATTCCAGCTCTTGCCCTTTGATGCACTGGATGGTGTGACATCAGTCTAGCTTTGAAATATTTTCCTTCTTAGATGCAGAACAGAGTTAAAAAGAATAAATCTCTTTTCATTTATCAGCATCTGATAAGAGGATGATTTCATCCCGCTGAAGCAGCTGGCTGGGAACTGTCCCGGTCCATCAGGGCAGCCGAGGTGGGGCAGGATCTCCCTTCCACGCTGCAGCAGGAGGAGCAGGAGCAGTGTCACTGTGCACACCACCAAGCCAGCGCTGTGGTTCTTTTTCTGTCTGGGTATAACTACTGAGACATGGTAAATTAGAGTGTGGCAAATGTTTGACATTTTCCACTTATTTCTATTCCTGGGTTTTCTGCAATTAGATCACAGCTAAACTTTGTTCCTTATTCAGAGCTGCTCACGAGCTCCCCCTCTGCTGTCTCCCTACCAGGTTTACTCCGCTTGTTCCACCGCTCTATATTCCATTCATTATTTATTCCATCTATACGAATGTAATCCCTTCCATATCACATTTCTCAGGTCCCTGTCACTGTGGTATTTTACACCAGTAACACTGAAATCCTTCCATCTTGCACACAGATTGCTGCCTCACGGGCCCATTGCTGGCCCTGGCCCCAGCCAGTGCTGCCTGCCGTGCTCGTAGCTCCCTGGGGAGCAGCTCCCTGGGTGCTGCGGGGCCGGAGCTGGTGCCGTACGGCTCCGTCAGGAGCTGCACAGCAGGTCCCAGGAGGTGCTGGAGGGAGGAGAGCTGTCTCCCCTCTCCTGCACGCCATCGCTGCCATATGCTTCTGTGCCCGTTTAGATGTTTTATCTTTTTCCTGTCGCAAACAAAATGAATTTTACGTTTAAAAAGCCACAACAAAACCCCTGTGCTGGAGATGGGGCGGAGGGCGTGTGGGTGTGGGTGCTGCCATACCTTGCTGCATCAGCGCTCCCATCCCAAACCAGAAGCTGTTCAGGAGGGTGAAGTTATTCTCCACGATGTCTGATCCAGGGTTGCAGGGGTGGGCATCGTACCACTCGTACGGGCTGAACCTACAGCGGCACAGGGAAAGCGAGAGCTCGTTAGTCAGGGTGTGGAATGGCAAGAGCCTCGAGGAACAGGACAAAAGAGCCTTAATTCATCTTGTGGTGCAGTGCAGGGCCTGCTGACCCCTCTGGTTGTGTGGCTTATTAAAGACAAAGACAAATTCAGCCAAGACTTTCCAAAGTGACCAGCATGGCTGTAAGCTCCAGGTCCTGCACTGCAGAGACCAAGGAAACCTGGGAAGCCCGGTCCTTCTGAGGTACCTCAGGTTTTTTTCCCCAAAGCCTTCGGTGACTTCGGATCATCTCTGCAAGACGATGTCGCACAACAGCAACTGGGGCACGTGACTATGGGATGGGATGCGGTGCAGACACACAACCTCCAGTATGTAACAGTTCCACGCTGGGAAAAATGGCATTTCTGGATTGACTGAGGAGTCGGCGGCAGTGATTGCGCAGCAGTCGCTGGGACACGCCGCAGGATTTCAGGGGACTGTCACTGGTGCTCATGGGAATCAGGGTGGGATTTAGCCAAGTGAGAAAAAAACTGTCCACCCTCCCGACAACAGGAATCCTGCACGTTCAGGGCACCAGCACAGCAGTGGAAATTGGTGTAGGTTTTCTGGGGGCTGCTGCAATGCTCGGCCCCGTTGCAGGTGGTGGGAGGACACTTACTCCCTGCGGGGTGTATTTCCACAGACAGCCCTGTAGATCTTGGGCAAAACCCAGGGAATTGTGAGTGATGGTCTCTCTGCCAGTCCTGCCTAGGGTTGGTGGGCAAGTGCTGCCATGAATATAGCTCTTTTAGCCAGGATCTGGGAGGATGCTCAACAGGAGGGACATTAATATTTTTAGAGCTGTTTATTTACATTTTCTAAGAGTCCCAAATTTTGCAGAGATTAAATTAAAAACATAATTGGTATAATTGCTTTTGAACCAGGCATTAATTATCATCTCCGCTTCCTCCTGAAATCCCTGTAGCTTCACAACAGCCCTTTCTCAAAGCCCTGCCCACAGTTTGTAGTTGGAAATGCTTCTCTCTCTAATTCTCTCCCAGACGTGCTGCTACCCAAGGAGATTCTTGTTGCTTCATTTCATGGCCCCCTCAGTGAGGCAGTTGGGTGTGTTTGGAGGGAAGAGCCACAGCTCTCTCCCGGGTGCCCCTCCTGGCATAAAGCTCCCCCGGGCTCTGCTCTGCGCAGTCTCGCCCCAGGACTCCCCCGGGAGCTGGGCACGCGGGGACGTTCCGGGAACATGGAGCTGCGCTCCCCGGGCACCTGAACCGAGCAGGGTGTCTGGGGGGAGGGCCCATCATGGGGCTGGACTGGGTGCAGTGCACAGAGCTTCTTGTGGCTTTGGAGGGTTCATCCAGGGGTACATGTGTCCAATGTTTTGCTTCTATTTCCCCCAGTTTAATGCCGTGGGATTAAAAGGATTTCCCCTCCTTTTATCTTGCCTTTCTGCAGCGGGGACCGTCACCCGCTGTGGGTTTGCAGAGTGTGGACCCAGAGGCCGTGCTCAGGCTCCCCCTGACACTCCTGCCCATCCATCCAGCTAACAGCTGGGCCCTTCTTACTGCCCCCCTCCCTCTGCTCTTCTAAACAAGAGACAATCAGAAAGGACAAGAAGAATCAGATTGAATTCAGACCTGGCTTTCTGTGCTGCCTGTTCACCGTGAATTTATGCCAGAGGTGTCTAAAGGATGGTGCCTAAGCTCTTTCTGCCAGATAAAGCCAGAGTTCAAGAATTAAACGAAAACTTTCTTGGGCTGCCAGTGAAAGAATATGAAACAGAAAGGGAATTGGTAAGATCAGATGAGCTTGACAAGATGACACGCTGAAGAACTTCAAGGTCTCTGAGTGAAAACTTACTGGTGCTGTTCACATTACAGAGAAATATTCAGAAAGCTGCAAAGCAACGACAGAGTCTGCGGTGCTTGAGAAGCGACTGGGACCATTAGTGGAAGCAGAGGGGTAATGAAGGACGGAGCGAGCACAGCTCGTTGACCCCATACAGCTGGAGCCAGAATAAATGGGAGCTGCTCAGGATTCACCCTCAGTTGGCTTCCCTCTTCCTCAGGTGCAGAATGGCAGCTGAGAAATATTTCATCAAAAACTATGATTATTTTATTCTTTTTTTTTTCTCTTTGCCAGGGAAGTAGACGAGCATTTCCAAGAAGGTTTAAAGATGTAACAAAAAATACTTTTGAGCCTAAATGGCATCTCCAGAGTAATTCCTTATGGAGGATCCCGTCCTCGTTGCAGTTAAGATGAATATTAAACCCACCTGCCCTGTCATGCACCCGAGGGTGATTAGCTGTAATTTGCTGTAATTTGAAGGCCGTGTGAATCTAAGGACAGGTGACAATTCAAATCAGCTGCACAGCCCTCACACACCTCTCCCACCGGAGACAGGGTACCCCTACCAGACAGAGTACCCCCACCAGAGACAGGGTACCCCCACCAGACAGAGTAGCCCCACCAAGCCTTATAAATTGCTGGTGTTTATGGCTCTCTGGGGGCTGGGGTGGTTAGGAGCAGAGGCTCTATCAATAATGAAGAGAGACTGATTAAAAGGGGAGATGGATCAAATACATCCTTTGCCTGCCTCTAAATAGTCCCTAAGTTGGTTTTAAGTGGCATTGACCGATGATTATAGCATCAGCAGAGGACTCTGGTGCCTAGTTCAGGAGACTCATGTCTCTGAGTTAAGGCTTTGCTGTTTTGACTGTGGTTTTCTACTGAGAATTTAATTTTAGAGGCCTTCCTGAGGTCAAAAGCAGATATTGTTTCCATTACTTCTGAATGCAGTAAATAATTCCCCCATGAAATCTCCTGCTTTCCACCTCTGTGCGTTAAAAGATCATTCCTGCAGAACCTTAATTACACTGAATTCTTTGAAATTCTTTGGTGTTCTTTGAAAGAATGGGAAGGCAGAAGAAATGTCAGGAGCAAAAGATGTGGAAAAGAAACTGCAATTGCAATATTTTATAGGTTCAATTTCAGCCAGAACATAGCCTGATAGGGAAAAGCTGTTGTATTACATCATAACTGCTCTGATGTAGAAAGATTATGAGGCTCATTTCGGAACATAAGCAGAGACTAAAATACAGTTCTTCAGGTTTTCATCCCTCAAATCCTGTTGGTGCAAAGTGGCACCCAAGTTGTTGTCACATCAGGGCCTATCCTTGCTATTCCTTCAACCTTTCCTCGCTATTTACTGCAATAAATTTGATGTGCAGGTACAATTTGCACATTTAATGTGCTTTGAAAGTGAGATCTGGACAATTTGGGCCAGATTTGGCCATCACAGGAGTAGGGAAAAATAAGCTCCTAAATGTAAAATTGTGTGAATTGTCATTCCAAGCCTGAGGAGCACTCTGATACTTTATGTCATTAAAGCCACAGACGTTCCAGCAGCAGAGCCCATCTAGTGTGTTCTGCTTGGCTAGCGGACACATAAAGTGAAGGTGTTCTATCAGTCATCCCAATATTTTTCCTTTCCATAATTACCTTGGGCTCATTTCCCCAGATGAGTTGTATCTTTTCCTGCTGAGAGCATCTGGCACCTCCCTCTCTGACACAAACCAAACGCTGAGGGCCTCATCCTGCCCCACCGGGGTCCCTGCCAGGCTTCCCAGGGGCTTCAGCTGGGGCGGGACGGAGCCGGTGGCTGCGTTTTGCCAAACTCTGCTGCATTTCGTGCAGCCCTGGCCAGGGTCTGCAGGGCAGGAGGGCGAGCGAAGTGCCAACAGCAACGCGACTCTTGGCCTCTTGTAGGAAATAGGGCAATAACGGCGCTGCTGCCTCTGTGTGCTCCCCCCTCCTTGCTGCAGGGAACGCTCAGGTTGTGTCCGTGGGTTGCTGTTCGTGCTGCGCCAGGCCAGGGCTCTGCTGCCAGCGGGCACCGTGCAAACGTGGCCTGCGGAGCTGCCCGAGCTCACCTGGCTTCTGTGGCACCTCAGGGAGGTGCCTGGAAACCGGTGCCCCGTTTCAGAGAGATGCTTTGCAAAGGCTCAGGGGGAATGGCTGCAGTTAAAATCTGGAGTGTGGAGGCCCCTCTGTGTCCTGCAAGAGCGGAGAGCAACCTCCCCAGCTCTGCAGCATCAGCCGATGGAGCTGCTTCGCCATCCCAGCTGGGCTGGAGCACTGACACTGGCTGCTGAGTTTCCTTCGACAACTGCTTTATGTGTAATTAGGATATTACACAGTAAACTAGGAAATCATCCCTGAATGCCTCCCTGGACCTGAGGGATGCTGAAAATTGCAGATTTGCTGTAACACGAGGGCTGAGGGATTCTGGTTGCCGCAGTTGCGGATTTAATCTTTGCTTTGACTGTATGATTGATGTCAGTGGGTTGGCCAGAAGCTGGTTTCTGAAGGGTGCTCTGAGGACAGCACAGCAGCCCATGGGGGACGGGGTCTGCACAGACCCCAGTCTGAAGTGTGGGGTCAGCAAGGAGCAGTCTGAAGGCGCCACTGGTATAATGAACTGGAAGAAATGAGAACTGAGTGTCCAACTGCAGGTTGTGACTGGGAATCTGCCCTGGGCTGGGTGTTTGCCCAGAATATTTCCACATCCAGCGAGGGCTGTGTGTGGCCAGGGAGGGCGGCTGCCCGGAGCAGGGGGGCAAGTGCTTTGTTTTGGTTTGAAAAGGTAGAATTGTGGATTGAGAGCAGCTCTGTCTTTCATCAAAGAACTCTGTGAAATGAATAACACATGCAAATATATGCAAATTCTGCTGCTTTTAAATATAGAGGTTTTAAACATGCTAATTAGATGCATATTAATTTTGTAAACAGACACATTGTTTGATCCGTAGCAACGGAATCTCTATTCTTTTGATATGGGGAGGGGTTAATGGGGGCTTTGCTGGTGGAGGGTTCAGAGACAGGAGCTGAAAATGGTGCAGGACATGGGAGCTTTGTGTCCAGGACCCGGGAAGGCTGGGCTTCTTCCAGGAGCAGGTCGGTGAGACGGGACCTCACAGGAGCATAACGGTGAAGGATATAAACCCTTGCTATACCAAGGAAGTGCTAATGAAAGGGAAAGGCAACACAATTTCTGAAATCATGAAAGAAAGTGCATTTTAACATCCTGTTGTACTGGCAGTGTCATGCTAAGTCTGTGGAGCTGCCTGCCCTGGTAGGGCAGAAGAGGTTTGGCTGATAAACAGCAGCGGGTTTAGTAGGGCAAAGCGGCACTAAGGGCGTAACGCAGGTTCTAGCGAACGAAGGAGGAAACAGCTTTCCCCTGTGGGCAGCTCATTTTGATTTTTGCCACAGGTTTTTCACCTCTCCAACCACTCTGAGGTACAGGGAAAGAGAATAGGGCACAGGAGCCTGGCAGTTGTGAGCAACCCCACACCAAGAGACCAGCTTCTGGGTAATGGACCAACAGCACTTTCCTTACTGACACGGGTTTGTGCTGCAGCTCCCGCTGGGCGGCTGGGTCCCTGCAACACACCAGGCAGCAACGCGGATCTGAGTGCGGGGAGGGTGCCGTGTTGCATGGCAGCAGATGGGGCATGGTGGCAATGGGTGGGGTGGCACCAGCGTCCCCTTACCTGGCTATGACAAACAGCACGCAGCTGACCCCCAGGTAGGCGAGAAGGATGTACATCCAAATGTCAGGGGAGAGGGGGTTCAGGAAGGAGAAGACGCTGGGGTTGGTCCCGTTGGGCTTCCGGTACAAGATGCTGACCCCCAGGGTCATGAAGGGCTTGGAGAAGTCGATGGCTTTCTCCCGAACGTGGGTGATGGTGAGAGGAGCAACGGCCAGATCAGCTTTCTGCATGCAACGCCGAGGGAGGGAGGCACAGAGGGAGAGAGAAAGGGCAGCGTTAGAAACCGAGGCATCTCCATCCCCTTAGAAACACCCACAGTGGTCACTCTGCAGTAACTATCCAGAAAACCCCAAAGTGCAGCCCTGGGGCTCCCCCCTCCCTTTGCCTGTGGGGTACATCTGCCCTGTGCCTCTGCCAGAGCCGGGCTGGAGCCCCTGCCCCCCTCCCACTGCAGGCAGCACCCCCTGAGCCTGGCACAGGCTGGATTCTCTGCAGCCGCTTCCCTTCAGACCTGCGGTCTGCACGCGGAGCTGCTGGCAGAGCTGTTCCGTGAGGAACCCAAACGGTGGGTGGGCAGCTTTTGGTGAGCTCTGCTCCAGAGCCCTCCAGGTAAGGGAGCAGGGACTGCTCTGTGTGCCTGGCGCACTATAACACCTGAGACAGGACAGGTGGAATGGGGAACTGGTATGACATGGTCCAATCGTTACAAGCATTTCTCATCACCTAAACTCAACCTCAGCACAGATGCAGGGTCTCAAAAACACTCCGGGTGAGATGCTGGAGGTGGTGGTGTGGATGTGTCTACCCCCTTTCAGAGAGCTGTTCCAGATTTAAATCTGCATCAGAGAGCAGAACAGGGTCTGCTGTCTGCTAATTGTACTCTGTGACTTTGGTCATATAGATCTTGGGCTGACGTTAGCTAGCGAAATGCAGTGCGGACAGCAGAGAGACATTGCTGTCTCTGCAGCTTTTGCCCAGATGCAATGGGCTCTTTTTAAAAGGCTCTCCTAAAACAGTCAGAAAAAATTCTATTTTACAATGGCTTAAACCCCTGTGTCTTGCCGCGGGACTCTGCTGTGCTCAGATCCCACCGTTAGCAGAGGTGATTTGTTTTTGTTGGTCTTCCTCTCGGTGTTGCTGCGAGAGGAAGAAGTCACAGGGGGAGGCCACTCCAGAGTGAAGTTGCAGGAAGTAATATTGTACCAGCATGAGGTAAAAGATGTAGTTTCTTTCGCCTCAGTTGACTCCATCATACAAGTTGAAAGGCTCGTTGGAAGGTAGCGGTGGTGCGGGGCTGGGGCGCGGCTGCCCAGGGACGCTCATGGGCTGGCCTGGCTGGCACTGACCTCTCACCGTCCCTCTGCGTCCTTCTTCCTGCGTGTGGCTGCCATTCCCATTGGGGACATGCTTCTCTGGATGCCTGGAGACTTCCCAGCTTGTCACGCTGGAATGCTCTGAGCTGCGTGAGGAGTTCCAGCTGAGCATCTTCATCCTGACTTCTCATGTGAATTGTGTCTCTCTCTGTTACTCTAATGATGCCTGTGCCAGATGCAGTGAGCGACCACATACAGCCTCTTTCTCTTGGTTAAAAGCAGCGTTCATTCCTCTCACTAAACATCCATTCAGGTGCTTAAAAAACCCTTGAGTGAATACATCCAAGGCTATGGCAGTGTGGGCTGCCCGCCTTGGGGCGTGCAGATCGCTCTCGGCATCATCGCCTTCCGGGGAAACACAGGCACGCAGATGAGGTTTCTGAGGCTGAGCAGGGCCCCCCCCGTGCCAGGTGCCTGACACACCCACGTGGGATTTATTTAACATCTGGTTCTGAAAATTAAAATTCTAAATTCACCCCGAGTGATAATTACCTCGAGATACAGTGGATTTGTCATTACTTGCAAACTTTAAATCAATATTAGCTGACTTGCTGGAACATGCTTTGCTCCAACAGAAACTGTGCGTTCACTGAAGAAATTGGTGTCAGTCTCTGACCTGAGCAGCAGAGGAAGGTCGGACTAATGGCCTTGTCTGACCTTGCAAATCTGTGGTGAAAGTCAGTGGAATATTTTTAGATACAGGAGTCTGGGCCTTTTTCTCTAAGAAGAGTTTTCACATAAGCTTTTACCCGTTGCGTGTGCGCGTGTGAACGGGGTCCCCTCCCCAGGGAACGTAGCTTTAGAGGTCTCGAGCAGGGGAGTTTCAGGAGTTCTGTAGCGAGGGTAAAAGTGATGCATTCTTTTTCTGACATGGTTCTTCAGCTGAGCCCTGCCTGGTTTCCCTTTCCTTCTCACTTTCCAAATGGATACGTCTTTAACTCATCTTGGTACAGACAGTGTCTGTTTCAATCACTGGCGTTTGTCAAAACTTAGAGAAAATGGGAACAATATTTTCCCAGAGAGCCCTGGTGTGCTGGCTGTGGCTCTGGTGACGTCGGTGAAAGCTGAAGGGCAGTGGACGGGCACTGCTGGCTGCCCAGCTCGAGACAGTGAAGTTCTGCACCTCAGGAGCAGCATCTGCGTCCTTGTGGCCGTCCTGGCAGAGGGTGCCGGGCAGGTTTGTAGCTTGGCTGCTCTCCCCACCTTACAGCACACTTGGGAATCTTGGCTTATTGGTCTCCAAAGTCACAAGGTAGAATTGGCAAAAGAAGTGCAGCGTTTCAGCTCCTCCATCACTTCTGTGTGGGTGTCCTGATTCAACAGGGAAAACCACGGAGATGTTGAAGGATCTGGCTGCAGATTTTTCTGAAGGAGGAAAGAGATGAGCAGTTCCGTGGTCAGCGCTCACTAGCGACTGCCTGTCTGAAAGATCCTCAGCCAAATTTGTCAAGATGATCTAGCAAGCTAAGCAACAGCGAGGAGTTTATGCTTTCCTGCAGAAAATGGAGAAATCTGCATGGATGCCCAAGGATCAGAACACTTTTTTAGTGTGGCAGTAAAATTTTACTGTGTCATTTCAGCAGCTCCTGTGATTTGATCACAGCCCCGTGTCCTTGCAGTAAATGTCGCAGACGGGCAGAGCGGAGCACGTCTTCGGGAGCCCAAGCTGGTGCGGTGTCCTGAGCTATTAAAGGCACTCGGGGCTGCGCTCCGATATCCTTTTTATCAATGCAGATTTTTCTGAAGGTGGCCTCTAATTAAGGGTTTGCTGACTGAGAGGATCTAAATCAAAACCCACCAAGGGTGAAGCTTTCATCTCTTGTGCTCTGACATTACAAACCGGGAAGTCAATTATCAGGCCCTTCACTCAGCTTCTTTCCTTCAGCCCAAACTTTTATGCTGCTGCACAGTAAGATGGGTTTTATTAAAAATGAGGAATTACAGCAAGTGCCAGTGGCTTAAAGGCCCTTGTCCAGCAAAACCACTTAAGCACACACTTCTGTTTTACTGGAGCTTGCACACCTTCCAAGTCTGATGTCTGTTCTTAAGTGTTCTGCTGAATTGAGGCCAAAAAGATGAATGTTGCCAAGGCGCCCGAGCTTCTAACGCACCTTGAAGGGTTTGGAGCTCCCGATTCACCCGGTATGGCAGCATTTTCACTTGGGTGGAACTGATGCGAGTTCACCGGGCATTCAGTGGATGAAGGATCAGATACTCTGTAGAGATACTTGGCTTTTATCAGAAACTGCTACATCTTATCCTCAAGTTCTCAGTTATCATGGGAACCTGGCCTGCAGGTCAGGACAGCTCTTGTACAGCCCCAGTCACTGTGGGAAACCTGCAGCATCCGACCTCCACGGGAGGAAGGCTGCGTGTGACGGCCAGTCACCGCAGAGCCCACAAACAGCATCAGCACCAAGAAAAATATTTATTCAAGAAAATAAGCTGCCTCTGTGCTTATTTTGTCAATCTGAGCTAGGTATTTACATAAACTAATTACGTGTGTGTTGCCTGAGAGACAGGTAAATAGTGCATATTTTACTTATTTAATTGTTATTCAGGTGTCAGTCTGGCAGCAGCGACTCTTCCATCCCTCGGTCTCTTTTGCCACCAGTGCTGGGGCTGCAGAGCTTCTCTGCTCAGCTGCCCCGCCTGGGGTCCCATCTCGGCTCGGCTGCTGTGCCCAGCTCCTGCAGCCTGTCCACCGTGGGTCTGCTGCCTGTGGCCTCGCTCCTGCGTCCTCCTGCATCGGAGCCAGTGCCCGGGCGTCCTTGGGCGCAGACATCCCGCGGCACTGGGGACAACTGTTCTCTCTTGCAGCCCGTGGCTTAGAGACAGAGGAGCTGCTGCTTTGGCAGGCGTTGGAGCGCTCTGCCCGAGCGCCAGGGGTAGGAAAGGGCTCAACTGAACTGAAAAGTAAAATCACTGAACAGAATTAGTTCTGTTTTCACTCAAACCAGGACAGATACAAACCCTATCCTATGAACTACTGGCAGGTGAACAAGGCAGGGAGGGACAGGCAGGTCCAGAGAGACCCGCAGAAGCAAGCGGAGAGCTCAGGGCTCCCCCAGTTAGCAATGCTGAGCACGGGGCGAGAAAGCGCAGCCAGCTGTTTTGCCTTGTTTCCATCTCCTCCTAACGCTCAGGTCCGGTGTCTAAACAAGAAATGGAGGACACTTCATCCAACAAACTTGGTTTTTTTCCTTATTCCTGGCCCAGTGGCTTCCAAAACAATCCCCAGTTCACGGCACTTGAAATAAACATCCACCAGTGCAGGAACATTAATGGGAACGTGGCAACGTGGGGCAATATGTATTTCTGCCAGAATTTACTGTCAATAAATACCCATTTATTGTGAAGGTGTTAAATCAGCTGTCATAAACCGTCCCTAAGGATAGATATTACATCTTCTCTATAGTTACCATTGGCAGGGATTTCCATTAGAAACCCGATTATTCTTCGTACCTTTTTTATTCCCTCATGAAGTTTTGGACGGAATGGAAATGTGATGTGAACTGTCTCAGCAGAAGGCAAGTTTTATTTGTGAACAGGTTTGTGTAAAGCGTCCAGAACGAGTCATTCTGCTGGTTTTATGTGATTCCACCCACAAGCAGAAGGGAGGGTTCCCAGGCATTGTTTTGCCAGACAACTAGAACTTATAGATCAGAATGGATGGGCCGCTGTGCACGGCGTGGTGGTGGTTGTATCAATAATAATTTCTGTGAATAAACATCAATAACAGTTCACTGCTGATGAAAGGAGGAGATTTGACAGTTGCCAGGTTCCCCATTGGTAATGGCACAGGAGTTTCTCCTGTCACCTGGGTGCCTCAGACCTCCCCAAATGCCAGTGAGTGAGTTCTGCTTTCCTGGCCTGTAGGACTGAGGCTTTTCTGCAGGAGTGGCCAGGTAGAGTGACAACAGTCAACCATCTGCGGTGAGGACAGCCCCGTTCTCCATGGAACAGCCTGGACTCTGCCAAAACAGGGATTTTTTAAATTTTTTTTTTTTTGTGATGAAGGACACGCAGCAGATGAAAGGCAGCAGGGCAGGGCTTTTAGCACTGAACTGTGTGAAGCTGTCTTCTCCAGATCTGCTGCTGGGGACCTGGAAGACAGGGTCATGCTGCGAGCTGCTCTGACTGCTGTTGCTTGTCCTGTTTCTGCTTAAGGCCAGACTAAAAACAAAGCAATTTTACAAAGGATCACAGCTTAAGGCACTGCTGCCCATGGCCAGGCGTGCCTGGATCAGAGGACAGGGGAAGGAGGACAAGGTGTGACTCCAGAAAAAGCCACGAGAGCTTGCTGCGTAAACAGCCCATCCTCTGTGACACATGCCGTCGTTTACACCTTTGGGTGGTAGGCACCATCATCCCTGAAGCACCCCAGTTATGTGTTTTATACTATCCCGGGCTGCCCTGGTGGGCATCTACGCCCAGCTCCTTTCTGCCCAGACTGCCCATACCGAGCGATGGGCTGTCCCTTGTCGGCCCATCTCCTTTGCACCAAGTTTCAGCCTCAGATCTGGCTGTTCCTGGTACAGATCTGCCACTCCCATGGCTCTTGGCCCTTCCAAGTGTAACAGTCACCACTTTGGCCTCTTTTTCCACCTCAGGAGCACCCTCTCCATGCACAGGACATCTGGCCAAGCCTGTGCATCAGCTCAGCCCACCATTGAGCCATCCAGGAGGCTGGGTCTCGGATGTGCCCAAGTTAAGTGTGTCTGCAGCAGTGCGCAGACTGCACCGGGTTAATCCTGCCCTGGCTGTTTGGACCTCACAAAGTCCTGCCTACTTTATGCTCCTACCTGAACAATCCCAAGTCTTTTATGAGAAGGGGAGAGACTGCATATGGAGGAAAGCCAGCCCAGATATCAAACTCATGGTGTGGGCAGCCCTGTTTTTATCACTACAACTTTGTTTGACTGCTGTCTCCAACACTTTTCCTACTAGGTGTGAAGTAAGTTTGAACTTTCCCGTTGCAAAGTGCCAATCAGTTGTTCCTTTCCCCAGACAATTTGAAGATGCTTTGTTGCTGAGGAAAGGCCCCATCTGGTTGCAGTTTCACTTTTTAATGCTTTACATAAACACTGCTATAAAAAGCAATGACATGCAGATAAAGAAAATAATGGCTTCATATGGGGTTTGGCAATGGTTATAAATCACTGCAAGGCAAGCACCCAGCCACTCCTGGGAGGAAGCAAAGTGAAGCGTCGTGCTGCAGTAAAACTTGCAAGAAGAGGGCGTTTGGTCCTTTCCCATTGCTGTACGTTAATTCGCCTTTTAAACAGTTACCCAAGAAATACTTTACTGCAGGCTGACCGTGAGTTTCACGTTACCTAGCGAGGTTGTTCCCCACACCTTCTCGTCTGTCTCTTTTAGCTGACAACGGCCAAAGGCCTCCCAGGAGCCCTGTAACACCTTGCAGGACACTGGAAGTGATGCGGCTTGGTCTAAATGATGGTCTGGCTTCTATTCCCTCTATCTCATTCCCGCTTTGGAGCAATTTACTTCTTTGGAGCCCTGCACCACAGATGCTGTGCGGTGAGAGCCACAGACCCTGCTCCCGGCAGTGGGTGTGGGGCTGCAGGAGCCGTGTCCCGGAGCACGCGGCTGAGAGCCGCAGCTGGAGCTCTGCCTCTGTTCCTCTTGGCGTCACACGTGTCACTCAGAGCAGCAAAGCACCAGCCCCTTCCACAGGGATGCTATCGCTTGTCTGACTTAGGAAAGCTGTTGCATAAGAGACTATAAAATCTGTATTTTGAGCTGTATGGAGTTTGCTGGAAGCAAAACTACGACGGCGGGTTTGCGGAGGCGCAGCGTCCGCGTCCCCAGGGGCTGTCCCCGCACGCCGTCTCCCTGCTGCCCGCTGCTCCGGGGCCAGCCGTCCAGGGACTTTGTCCCTGTGAGGATCTGCAGTTTACAGATGGAGGAAGTATTGCACAGAAGCAACTTGTCCAATGTCGTTTAGGGCAGACAAGCCAAATCCAGAAACAGAGCCCAGATCCCCGCGCTCCCTCTGCCAGACAATGCTCCGTTATCTGCTCACCGCGGAGCTCGTTTACCGAAGTGACTCACCCAGCAGATATGTTCTTCTCGCATGAACTGTAAGAACATCACCGCTGATATGTATGTGGGATTATTTTGGTCTCTTTTCTGCTTAGGCAGTGTTTTCAAAGCGTAGACAGAACTTGAGAGGTGGTTGAAGGGCTGCACTGTTTGCGCAGGACGTTCTGGGGCAGAGCTGAGTTACAGCTCCAGGACTGCTTGTGCTGCTGCCTGTGCAGCTGAGGTCACAGACTGGTTTTGTCCTGATCTTTTCTTCTGAAGACTTTTTCTGGCATCAGAGATTCATAAAAACACCTCCCTAACCGGGCTTCTGGGATCACGGGATGTGCTGGAGGCAAAATATCTAATTAGGAAACTAAGCAACCTCTGTCTGCCAGTCGAGGTTTCAGACTAGGTGACTTTTTGGTGGCTGCAAGAATAAAGCTGCCACAACACTTTTACTGGTGTTTAAGGGGCTTTTAGAAGTGGCCATGGAAGGAAATGAACAGCTGCTGTGTCACAGGGGGAGCTCCTGTCCCAGGAGATTTTAGAAAATAAGCTGCATTTGTAAAATTACACATTAAACTGTGTCCTGCACACCTGCTCTTGCAGCCTGGACACAGCATCTGGATTCAGCTGAGCTGTGTCTGGGACACATCTGCAGTCCCTGAGCCACCTCGCTGCTGTGCCCTAGCCCACCTTTGTAGTGGCCAAGCAGCAGCATCCCTGGGGGATGAGAGCAGGGACACAGTGCTCAGGCTCAGGAGAGCCAGCATGCAGCCAGGCTCAGGGAGGTCTTTTCCCTGCTCCCTCGTGCCCAGGCTGCACCCGCTGCGGGGAGGGGCTGCAGCCGAGGGCACGGAGCCCGTTTCTCTACCATCAGACACTCCAAATGAGTATTTGGCAGAGCAAGGCAGAGATACTCTTGTGAGACCCCATGCAACACAGAGCCCAGGTGGGGTTAGGGGCTCACTGTGGGTGTCCCGATCCAGCGGGCACCTGTCTGCCCCAGGCAGAGAGCTCTGGGAGCAGCCCAGGCCCGGCCGCCCCGCGGCAGCTGCCCCCGCTGCAGATGGGCCTGACTCACGTGGTCGATGAGCTCCTTGATCATGCCGTTCCACTGCCCCTTCTCATCCTGCGCCCCGTATTTCCCGTCCTCCACCAGCCGGATCTCGTAGGTGAAGCCCAGGATGACGGCCAGCTCCTTCAGCAGGTCGATGCAGTAACCCTCGAAGCGGTCGTTCCCGAACAGGGCCGTGTCGGACTTGCGGAACATGACAAAGGGCTCTTCCTGCACACGGGGAAGGCAAAAAGTCCCATTAAGGGTCAGCTGTGGTCCCAGCTCCCAGCTGAGGCAGGGTCACCCCTGCGGGTCAGCCTGAGCCGTGAGGCGCGGGCTCTTCAGGCAGGGTTGGCGCCGTGACATGCTGGAAATAAATTAACTTTGCACAGCACATCGGCTAATTAGCAACCTTGTTTACCCCACAAAATTTAATTTTGTCTCTTCTGAGCAGCCAACTGTTTTCCATTTGGTAGGATTTCAGGGAGAAAAACAACCATTTCATGCTCTGGAAATGAGGAGTGTTGAGAAACAAGAAAAGGGGGGAGGACAAATGGAACCCTGGGTCCTGCGCTTCAGCAGTGCAGCCGCCCCACCCCGCGGTACCTGTCGCTCGCTGCGGCGGCGAGGGAGATCCTGCTGGGGTAGGTGCAGCGTGGGGGAGCCGCAGGCGGCTGGTGGCCAGCCCAAAACATTCCCCAGTTCACTGGCTTCCCTCTTTGCTGGCACTAGCTGATGGGATACGGGGCCCTACTGCTGCCCAGGGACAATCGCTGCCGTCTGCTGCGACTGCAGCTGCTGTGGGAAGCTTGGGGCACGTCTTTGATTGCAGCAGTGCCAAGCACAAGTGAAAAATAACTAATGGAGCGCTTTAGGGCAGGCTTTGCCCTGTGGACCCCTGTTGCTGGCAGAGTCTGGCAGGTGAAGTTGGCAAAGACACAGCAAACAGGGCAGCCCTTTGGTGAGGATCAGGCTTGGGCAGTCGCTGAGCACGAGGGATGCTGGGGAGCCCGCAGGAGAAGATGCGTGGAGGATGGGTGGGAATGGCAGGAGATGGATCAGGCAGCCGGCGGGAGCTGGGAGGGGAGGGTCAGGTTCCAGCAGCAGCTAATGCAGGGCTTGAGCTGGCGGTACCTGCAAGGCCACCGTCCCGGCCCGCAGGGCGGCCAGCGAGGGGAGGGCTCACGTTTTGCTCCAGTGAGTGAACAGCATTGCAGGACTCTGCAGGGTATTGCATGGAAACAGGGGGGTTGAAGTCATGGGAGGGAAGGTCTGGAGTCCCAGTTAGAGGGCTACCCAGTTGCCCAGTTTGGTGGAGCACAGGTGCCCTGCCTCGGGTGGGTATGCTGCCTGGGTAGGGAGGGGGGTCAGGAGAGCACGCGAAGCTCCATTTGCAGAATTATAAAACAAAACAGATAACATCACGCCTATAGAGTTTAGGTTGGCATGCACAGCTCAGTTAAATCCCGCTCTCCCTGGCCTCCTCCTCAGCTTTCTTCTCTGGAATTAGTGCTTTGTTGTGGATCAGCTGAATCTATGGATCTTGATACAAATACGGCGGCTCCAGAGCAGCCATAAAGCACTATTAATTTTGGGAAGCGCTGTAGGGATTACATACATATTTAACAGCCGAAGCACTGAACATTAGGACGCCGTTCGCTTCAGTAATGTATCTCCAGGTCTCAAACATTTCCTAGGGGGTAATTCTGAACTCTGTGAACCACTTATTCACGGACTATTTCACAATTTATTACTGAAAATGGCCAGACATCCAATTCACAAGCGCTCTCAGTTTGCTAATCGATTTCTCAGTGAAGGTGCCCTCAATTTCATAACTTCACAGCTCCCATATTGCTTGGGGAGAGCGGCGCAGGCTGCTGGGGTAATATTTCTCTTCCAACAAGTCACTGCAATATGGGCAAAAGGGGAAAAAATAACCTTTCGTGCTTTTCCTTTTAAAGGTTCCTCCCGTGGCTTTTCTACAGTCATTTACACTGGTGCAAAAGTACAAAGAGGTGGTACAAATGCAAATAAAATTTAGGTTTTTTTTTTTTTTTTTTTTAGAATCCAGTATATGAAAATGCAATTACTGCAGAGCTCGGGTCTAAGCACATTATCTTCTCCTGCAGGCAGGTAAATTGCAGGACAGCTGTGATTTTGAGGTAGATACTCCACAGCACGTGGGGAGGAATGGCACAATTAATAAGAACTGATATCACCCTTGTACTTTATGTAATTTGTACATGCTCACAGAGCACGAGATGGAAACGCTGCCCAAAAAACGCACGTCAAAGGCAGACGGCTGACAGATCCTCTCTGGCTCCATCATTTTACATTATGCTGTGGTCTTTGAGGCACAGTGATTATCGCACCCTAGACCAGACGTTTCCACAGCTCTGGTCATGCATCTTACTCCTGACAAGATGCATCTTCTCTGTTTTCCCTCACTCCTGTCTGTACGGCTCCCACCAGTATTCCTGTCCTGAACTGCTGTCCTTCGGCTTCACCCACGGCCAGCAGCTCCGCCAGCTCTCAGTGCAAGCGGCCACATCTCCCCAGTGCCACCAGCTGCCCCACCCCAGGGACTTCCCCAGGGTGCTGCACACAGTTCTTATTAAAGAGAACGGGGGGAAGAGGAGTCATTCTATAACCTCACCCAGCCAGAGCAGGAGCTGAACAGTTCCCTTAGACCTGGTCCTGAGCCTCCATCTGGGAGTGACCTGATGTGATGTGTTATTCATGTTGCCCTAAAAATTTGCATCTCCCAGGTAGATGTGCTGGGAGCACTTTCAGTTACCGTGCTGAAATGAACGAAACCTGGTGTGGCAGGCCTCTCCATTTGGCCTGTTAGCAAAATGCTACCTAAACTTGAACACCCCCAGAATGCTTCAACACAGAACCCCCCGAAGCAAGCGGTGTGCGTATCGTGCCCGAGCGCACGGCTGCTGCGGCGAGGCTCCCGGCAGAAGCAGCCGTACGCTTTCATGCAGGTTGAATTGTTAAAGGGCCTTTTGCTCTGTTCTTCCTCTGCTGCCTCTGAAGTGGCTCCTGATGCCACGATTCATTTAGATAACCGTGGCCAGCGGGCACCCACTGCTGCCGCCCATGCTGCTAATGCTGGTGCAGCGGCAGCACCCCGAGCACGACCCATCGCGGGCTCGTGGGACCGGCACGGTAGAAAACTTTTGTTCTGGGAAGGGAAGGAACTTTTCCAGTCTCCCCTGCACGTTCAGACATCAATCTGGTGTGTTACTGAGCGTCGTTTGTGAGGGCGGCACATCCCCAGCTGGCTCTTTACTATCCCTATGCTCCCTGAAAATATGGAAAACAAAAGGACCAGAAAATTTTCATAGATAAAACCATAATTCAGGGCCAGCTGTGGGTGGCTGTCCATGGGCTGATATTCTTTGTTGCTGCCTGGTGACATGTCGTGAGCCTGCGCTGTCTGATAGAGCCGTACAGAAACCAATGGCACTAGTCATAATTCATTAGATAGTAAATAAAAATTCATTCTGATCTGATGCCTGCCGTCAAATGCAATAGTGAACATGAGAACAAAATGCAGCGCGACAGTTGGAAGCGGAGGAGACCTGTTAAGGAGCCGTGGTTTGCTGGCTCTCAGCTAGTTGTTCAAGTATGTGCTGAAGAGGGGGAAGGAAACACGGCTGTCACAGCTAAGCTGGGGTCTCTGGTTGTTCTTAGTGTTTTCTCCTGTAACAAGAACACTCCTGTCTGAGGTTGGCAGTGCCACCTGCCCGGGCGCTGGCGGTAAATGGGCAACTTGGAGCTTTCCTGGAGCTCAGCATGTGCACAAGGTGGGGACAGGGGACCTGGCCGGGCATCCAAAGCAGAGGAGATTGGCTGGGATGAGCAGCAGCCTCCTGGGCACAGGAACATGTGCGGTTCCAGCTGGCCTGGGCCATCCTCACCGACTGCCACGAGCTGGCTGGCAGCCTGCTCTGGAGCGGTGGCAGTGGAGGGTGCCCAGGGCACCTCGGTGCAGGTGCACGGGCAGCGTGGTGCCCTGCTGAGCCCAGCCCACGTGTGGGGCACTCTGAGCTCTTGCTCAGCTTTCCAGAGGGACTAGCGGGTCTGTACTGGGATGCTGTGAATTTTCAGAGATACCAGATATCCCTGAGGTTTGTGGGTGGAAGAGAAGACAGGCTTGCAATTGCCTACCAGGACAGTGGTGACAATTAGAGATCTGTTGCTCAGCGAGTCTGTGACATTGGGCCCTCGTCCTTTGGAAATTTCTGTGATGTTCAAACCATCCGAAGGGCTCCACACTCCAACCTGAAACAAAGAAACAAAGAACACGTGAACCCCTGGCTGACATTCCTCACTTGCTCTCAGCATCCTCCTGGCCTGGAAGCTGGAGGTTGCTTCTTTCATCTACAGTAAGCAGAAGCAAAACTGAAATTATCATCTTCTGTCACCTAAATAAAAGATTTGCATTAACCCCTCAGGTGCAGGTTGCTCCAGCTGTACATCTATAATAAACAACCCCTCTGCTGCCCTCTGACAAAGGAAGACCATGATGACTGGAATTTAGGGGCTGAATGAACAATTTGCCAAGGTACTGTGAGAGCAAACAATCAAACTGCGCTGCAGAGTCAACTCTGGGCAAGGACAAAGCAGAACAAAAGAAAAAAAAAATGCAAACTACAAATATAAGGCCATTTCTTTCTTTTTTATTTCCCCACCAATTTGCTTTGGTGGGGAGAATCGGAAATGACTTAACCAGCTCCACAGTCCCTGGTAGGGACCATTCCTGTCCCCTGTGCTGTGGCAAGCTAGAGAGACTGAGAGCTCCGCTTGGAAGGGCCCTGGTCACCCTTCCAGGGAAGTTCACTTCAGTGGGAGGTCTTAGTCCTGGCAGCAGCTTGCTCTGGCATGGGCTCGGGCACGCACAGCTATGTCCTGTATCAGTTTGAGGTGTTCTGTTTCTCTCAAGCTGTCAATTTTAATAAATTACTACACTTCGAAGAATTCTATTGATCCAGAAGCAGCAAAACATGTCTGTATTTAAGAGGAGTAATCTGGGCAACTCTAAGCCTGTTAACCTGATATCTGCTGTGCTGGGGAGGCTTTAGAACGAACTTTGAAGGCAGAAGTGGCTAAAGGACTGTGACAGTGAGATAAAATGTCAGGAGAGCTGGAGGAATGTGGAATTGCTGCCAGCAGACGGAGCAGGGTGGCCGTACAGTGAGCCTGCCAGTGAGAAAAAATGAAACCCCACATGGAAATGGGAACAGAATGATCCTTCTGTAGGGTCAAACTGTGAGATGGGACTCAGAGAGAAACCAAAGGCTGACAGCTCAAACCCGCTGGGGAGCCAGGAGCTTTGGATATTTTATTTATTGCTATTTTTAAGATTCTTCAACCTCTTCAGCAGTCCAAGGGGAGAACTTGGTTTTACTGCATCCCCAAAAAGAGACTTTGTAATGAGCAATGCTGCCTGGCAAAAAAATGTCATAAATTCTCAAAGAGTTTCTGTGAACTTGGTGAAAGACTCTAAATATTTCAGGTAGAACCTCAGCAAACCCCCATACCTCCCTTCGATCGCACAACAGCCGCAATGTCAAGAGGTTGTTATTCTGCATGGGAAAAGAGAAGCAGGGCTAAGAGGCCCCTGCTGACAGCACTGTGGGCTCACTTAACTGCGCCTTGCTAAGTTGTCTTTAAGAAAATTAAATACAGGGCACTTAAGTCTGAATTAATCAGTTTAAAATATTTAAAAAGGAAAGAAAAAGGAAAGAAGCGCATTAAGAGAACTGTGCGAGTCAGATAGTCAAACTACATGTAATTAGGTTTAGTTAATAGTCCTGTAATCCCTGGAACATCCAGGAGGTATAAGGATCAGCAGTTCAATCCCAAAGCTCAACAAACATAAGCTGTTATACATAATGCACCACCCGGATGGGATTTGTTTGGAGTTTGGCGTTTTGTTATTTCAGATTAACTCGGCCGAGCTTCGGCAGAGATTTGACATCGATACTGTAAAACCCCTCTAGAGCTGACAAGAAGCTTTCAGAAAAATAATAGTGGGAACTGTGAAGTCTCTGAATTGGTGGAGACCGAAGCTGGGTGGCTGTAGAGAGTGTGAGCCGAGGTTTGGCGGCTTCCTACGGGCCTCGCGCGACACGCAAAGCTGCACATACAGCTGGTGGCAGCTCTTCTCCCGTACACACACGGTGTTGGTTTGACAGGCAGGTATTGCAGTTGTGCATAAACATTCAGATTCACACGGTATCCAAATACACATTTGTCTGTTATTCAACCCACACAGCTCTCCAGCGGTGCCACTGCGCTCCAAAGAGACGCGTTGGGTTTTGTGGGTTTGACTTTACAGGCAAAATATTTTGTGAAAAAAGAGAAGTCAAGCTACAGAGATCATCTTCTGCTCAGTTCTTGCGAGAAGGTGGCAACTTCCCCTGCTCCTTTCCTGCCTCCTTCCTGCACAGGCTCGGCTGCTTGCAGCTGAGACTGAAGGTCACTGGGTTTATTTGAAATGTTTTCTTTATTCTGTATTTGACACCAAAAAATACCCACTAGGAGAGTGCTGTGGTGACCTTGAGATGTTTTACACGAAGCAGAGAACTACTGCTGCGGTGCGAAACCGTGGCAGCAATTTATTTCAAAGTGAAGGAAAAACAAACTGTAAAAAGGGGGAGCGGGGAAGTCAAGCTGTGGTCTCAGGGAGCCTCGCTGCGCAGGATCTGTCCCCTCCAACAAGGAGGGTTGATGGAACTGCTGCCTTCGGCCCCGGGGCTGCTTCCCTGCACGGTGTGATTAATTCCCCAGCCTTAACTGGAGAAGTCATCTGTGCAGGTTGGGCCGCTTGCTGCATGGATAATTGAAAACTCCCTCTCTCCCTGCTCCCGGGCGGCGTTTCCCGCGTGGCAGAACCTGTCTCCATGCCCAGAGGTCACAGGACTGGGCACTCCGCCTGAGCTGCTCCTTGTGCCTGTCGAGAAGGAGTCTGCTCCAGAAAGGGATCCGCTGCCCAGGCGCTAACTTGCTCCTGTAGATCAGCAAGAGCCCTTTAGCAGGATGGGGACTTGGAGCCGTGCACAGGAGGGGTCAGGCTCAGAGCCCATCGTGGCCTCTGTGCTGTCACTTGGATCCTGGTTAGATCCCAACCCCTGGACTCTGTTGGCTGCTGCTACCTGCTGTCCCCTGTGCAGTGCTTGCTTCACCCCAGGCCACTCGCTGCTCTCCTTTGTCTTAAATGACCTGATCTCACCTTGAAACCCATGTTCCAGGAGCTTTAATGCATTGCATATTGCTTTTTTTTTTTTTTTTATAAGTAATTAAAGAAAAGGAAATGAAATCCCTATGAACACCTGAGAATCAGATTTGTACATCAGCATCATATTTCTGTGCCCAGAGATTTGCCCTCATTAGGAGGATCTCAGGCTGCAGCCTTGTGCCAGGTTGCCTTGGGGTGGCCGGGCAAACACGGCCACCAAACAAGACCCCTCCAGCCAGCCAGGAAAAATGCACTTCACTTTGTTCCTTATTGTCCCTTGGAGAAGAAATGAAGCAAAATACACACTGCCTCCTCTTGCAAAGCCTGGCTTGTAATAAGCTGGCATCATTTCCAAGCCTTAGGCAACTTTCATAGTGGGAAATCACACTGTGATGATGATGCTTTCAAGTGCTGTTGCCTTCTCAGGGAAAAATCCACATTATGGGGTGGGACAGGCTTTGTTCCCTCCACCTTTGGCCTGGGCAAGGAGAGGTTAATGGAAGCTCAGAAAGTTTCTGTTGCTTCCAGTATCCCAGGAAAGTGCCACAAGCACTTCTGCAGCTACCAACCGTAATCCCACGCACATCGCTTTGGGGGTAGTGAGTCACGGTGGAGGCATGGAAAAGGATCTGAGAAAACCCACAAAATAAATATCCTTTTATATAAGAAACAGAAAACCTGGAAACAATACAGCTGCCAACCATCTTCTCTGAGTATCAGAGTTAGACTAAGCCATGTGCAGACAATACAAACCCTGCCTACCTTCTCGAGACCATCTTCTTTGAGGCTGATGATGTCCAAATCAAAATCTGTCCGTAAACCGCTGGTTTTATTAAAGACAATTCGTCCCGTTAATCCTTCCCATTGGGCCTGTGGAAGGGAGAAGAAGTAGCAGGGCTGTTACTTGGCATCATAAATAATCTTTTGTCCTCCACTGTATGTTCTTTTAATTAGTCCTTATACTGGTTCTTTCTCCCCAAAGAGCATGATTAATTAATAACCACCTCCTTCGCTGCACAGACTGCAGACGGAGCTGGAGGTTTTCTTACCTCTCTTGCAGCCCTTGCTGCAATTTTTGTTCGCACCTTTTGTGTGCGCCAGCTGTTGCAGGACATGATGACTCAGTAGAAAACCTCTTGCATTCATCACGGCATCCTTGTGTGCTGCATTTATCCTTGTGGAGCTGATAAATACCGGGCTGCAGGGAGCCTGAGTCTGGGACAACTCCAGTCAAACTCATAAATAATCCTTTTTTGCGCAAACCACCTGGTGCTTCCAAGGTGTGTGGAATCTAAAATGTCCTGAACACTTCCCTCCCTCCTTTCAGATGGAAAGTGGAGCAGAAGAGGCCAAGAGCTTGTCCACACTCACAGGCTCTGTTGTTTGGAAACAGGCACTGGAATCTGGTGGGCGCACTGAGTCGTGGCCCTGGTTCAGCTTTCGGCAGCATGAGCACAGGGCGAGTGGCCACTGGGGCTGGGGAAGCCCCGCTGCTGGAGATTTTCAACACTTGTCTGGACAAGGTCCAGCACAGCCTGGTCTGACTTGGGAGCCAGGCCTGCTCTGAGCAAGAGCTTGGGCTAAAGGTGTCTAGGTTCAGCTCAACCAAACTTATTCCGTGATTCCATTTTTTTTTCTGCTGTACACTTTGCAGCACCACCAGAACCAATCTCTCCACTTTAGGAGATGGGAGAGCCCCAGATGCCAGGCACTGGCTGTAGTGGCAGAGCGGGTTCTAAGGGCCAGCGTGGCACATGATGCCCACTCTGCCCGGGGACGGTGCTGGGATGTGCTGTAAGCATCAGTCCCAGGCAGGATGCTCCCGTAAGTGCCAGGCTGCTGGCACAGAGCTGGAGTGCTCTGGCACTGCATCTCAGCGGCAGGGAGTGGGGACTCGGGGTCTCTCCCCTGAGCAGCTCAGCACACGCTCCTTGCTGGTGAACATGTTTGCTTTATGGGTAGGGGAGCTTGAAATACCCCGGCACAGCGTATTCTCGGGGGGAACGACTGGCATGTTTCCCAGTAAATACGCTTTTCCTCGTTAATTCCCGAGGAGCAATCACAGCCTCCTCCCAGCCTCGCCGCCAGTGGGTTCTGGGGAGGGCCTTGCTCAGTTTGGCGTGCAGGTGGTTTGCCCATGGGACAGGCATCCTGCAGAGCCCCCCGAGAGCTGGGGGGAACAGGGAGTGTTTAACACACCCAACTGGAGCCAACCCAGCTGTGCTGAGCCTTGCACCTCTTGCAGGGTTGGGGCCAGAGCACCGATGGGCTGCACGGCTCTGGGGCCGGGCTGGGGTGCACGGCACCGCTGCTGCCCCGGAGGGACTCTGATCCTAGGGGTGTCAGCCCCATCTCCACAGGCTCCAAGCGCCCACTGTCCTGGCCTCTGGGCTGGCTGAGGCTGCAGAGGAGCATGTCCCCCTTGCCTCCTGCCCCTGTGCTTGGCCCTGTCCCTCACGCTTCCCAGGGAGCCCTGATAGCACATGGGGTGAGGGTGGCCTCCCAGGGCTGGCTGGGCCACCATCCTGGCCCCTTTGTCCCTCGGCATGTGGGAACAAGCAGAGCGATCCGGTGCAGCGGGTGCCGTGGTCCCTGCGTGCACCAAGAGCCAGGGTGCTGGTGTCTGCGGGAGGCTGGGGCCGGGGCAGGGGTGTCTGTGGCGAGGCGTCCCTCTGCGCCAGCTCTGTCTTTACAGGAGTTTGGCGAGAGCAATTACAGTGCGTTCCGATTGCAACGGGGAGGGAGCTTATCCCCGCAACGAGCTGACGCCGTGCCAGAGAGGGAAACAACAGGCAGGCACTGGAGTGTGAGGCTCAGGGTAATTTGCAAAAGGAGCCAACCAAACAAATTATTTACACTCTCTTTTGGCAGCCAGCTGGAGCTGCTCTCTGCAGAAGGGAACAGAACACGAAAAAGGAGAGAGAGGAGAGACCATCTCCAGTGCCTATTAAGAAAAAAGTTCATTCTCCACGGTGGGAACCATTCCTCTCTCCTCCCTATGCTGGTGCAGAGGCTCCAAGCAGCTTGGGCAGCACTGGGGTGGTCTCTTGCTGCACCGTGTGCTTGTGTTTGGGGTCTGCCGGGGTCTGCAGGTGATACTGCAGCACAAACTGCAGTAATAACTGATAACGTACTTCAGCTATTTTGTGTTAAAAACTATGGGGATTTTATATCCAGGTGTTTAAATGTGTCCCGTGGTGTATCCGATAGCACCGCCACTCCTGTAACTTCCCACGGGAGGGCCACAGGCAGAGAGGTTTAAAAAGGCCTTGGGGTAAATAAGGGGGTTTTATCACAGAGATGTATCTGGTAGGGTTTGCAGCATCTCCCTGCAGCTCTGCCTTCAATTTTTCTTACATGAGGGCTCCTTTGTGGAGAGAGAGCAAAACACAAGGGGTGGGTGCTCGGGGGGCTCTACTGGGAGGGCTGAAAACCACCCACTGCACATTCTCTGTGCTGCTCATAAACAGCCATGCTTTGAGCCTGCTTGTGTGCTTCAACCAGATGCAAACAAACAGTTATGTGGGCTGAGCAGAAAGAAATCACAATGACTGAAAACAGAGGGGGAACGAAGCTGCCTCCTTGCTCCCTGGGCTCCCTGCTTGCTAAATCCACCGCTCTGCCAAAGCCGTTCATCAGCGCGCGGGCAGCTGCCGAGCGCTGGGGTTCTGCGGCACTCGCTGCCCTTTGTGCACCCCGAGCAAATGTTCCTCTAAAAGGCAAATGGCTATTGCTCTGCTGAGAAATGGCCTTGGAGAGAGGGGTCCAGCTGCTCCCGACGCAAGGAGAGGCTGGGGCAAGTGGCAGTGACAGCACAGGAGATTGCAGCCTGGCTTGGGTGTTCTGGGTGGCTGCACAGGTCGAACCTGGAAGGCACAGAGAAGACTTTTCCTTTCTGGGTGCACGGAGCAGCCTGGTGTACGTCTGTGCGTCCATCCTGTTGTACCTGCCCAGGCAAGGGGATTTTTGAGCCCCTGTCCCTGCCAAGCCTCTCTTCCACCTGCCCCGGTCCCTGTGTGCTGTGCAGCTGCACTGCTCCTGCTGGGGAGGTTGTGTGTTAGTGGAAAGCAGTTATGGTTGCCAATGACGCTTTTACCTCTTTGATAAAATTCATGAAGCGGCCACCGAACCTCCAGGCTTTGTGCCGGTGGCACTGCAGGGAGTTGACGGTCATCTGAGGGGCGCGCTGGTAGCAGACGGAGACCACGTGCACCGCGTCGTACAACAGGGCAGCGTCTGTCTAAAGGGAAGGGGAACAGCATTTGCGTTGAGAGCGGGATCTGGCACGCGTTGCAGGCAAAGCTGCAAGAGCCCCCTCTGAGTTACCCCCTGCCCAACACCTGGCAGACCCGAGGGTTTCTCTGTCCCGGTCCACTGCCATCTGTCCCACCTCCTGGGTGTCTAACGCTGCAAACAGCACTCTGAGCTGAGGGCTGGGCTCCTGAGAGATCCACTGGGCTCACAAGAGATCCCCTGGGCTTGCGAGAGATCCCTTGAGGTCTCAAGAGACTCACGGGGCTCTCGAGAGGTCGCTGCGAACGCGTGCGCTTTAACACAAGGCTCATCTCAACCTCTGGGCTGGCCCCTCATGCAAAGCACGTCCTCACAACATGTAGCTCTGCACATGACAAAGCCTCACGAGCGTGTTTTTCTGTTACGTGGCTCCTTAGACTGCAAGATCGTAGTTCTGTCTTAAAATCAGAGCTTGTGAAAATGTCATTCGTCCGCGTGCATCTATTCTGGTTCTTGCTCAGGCGTTTACTGCTCTACTGTCAAAGAGGGAAGCGAGCTAATTCTGAATGTAGAGGACAGTAACAGAATTTTCTTATTTAGTCTGTTTTGTCTGAGTGTGAAAAACCCTTATATGAGAGCATATTATCCACACTATTTTATATACAGGGATAGAAGAAACAAATAAGTTAAATGGCTTGTCTGTGGGCACAGAATTTTCCAAAATGACCCAGACTGAAATCAGGACCTCACCGATTTGTAACATCTTCCTGCATTTCAGTGATTTGATCTAGGGAGAACTTTTTTTTTTCTTCCATATAATGTGATAGTTTTAGATTCAATTTGAGATGCCCCATCTCACCTCCAAACACTGATCAAGAGAATTGGATTTATTTTTCACTCCGATATGGTAAGTCCTCCTAGTGAAAGTACATTACGTGCTGGCTTCACAAAGCTACGAAACAGATGTGAGTGCTGCAGCAGCGTAATAAAGCACAATAAAACAAAACAATACAGCAAATAACTGGGCAAATATCTAACAGGATGTGGCCATGGAGAAAATCCTCCAAGGCTGGCAGCCATCCCTGTGACCTTCCCTTCCTCAGCACCCGTGCGTGAAGAGCAGGCACCCAACCTGCATCTTGTGGGATCATGTTCACAGCAGCAGGGACAGGTTTTGTACGTGCGGGGCAAGCAGAGAGGGGAGGGGGCGAATATGTCCATGCAATTTCAGGGTGAATTACAGGGTACTGCCCTGCTGAGATCTGGGCCCCACTGGGAGAGACACCAGACAAGCACAGACAGAAGGCAGGATCCCCTCTGAAGAAGCAAACTGGGAATGGGAGATGAGCTGGCAGCGGTGGGGGGAGCCGGGGGGTTCCCAGGACTGTTTGGGGTTCCCAGGACTGTTGAGGTGTTCCCAGGGCTGTTGAGGTGTTCCCAGCTCCGTTGCAGGCAACACGATGCTACAGCTGTGGGCAGGGCTGCAGGAAAGTAGAAGGCTAAAGGAGAGTGTTGGGACTCTAAGAAAAAAGACAAACCAGGAGGGATATGAGGAGCCGTTTCAAGGTGAAAGTCTGGGAGGCTTTGCCACTTGTGGGGTTGGTTCTGGCAGCTCTAAAGGGGGAGGGAGGCAGGGAGCCAGTCAGCAATTACGGGGGTCGGAGACAGCCTCGCAGGGAAGACAGATGGGCGAGCAGGTGCTGTACCTTCCGAGCAGTAACTCAGCGGAGCAGAGCTGCCATCAGACCCTAAAAGGAGTCATCAAAGCTGCAGCAAAGCCCGTCTCTGAGCATAGCCCTGGCTCGTTCTCCCTGCATCAATCTTGGTGAATTGCCTTGCGCAGTCCAGCCGTGCGCTGTCCCCAGCCCTGTGAGCTGGGTGCGGGGAGGTGATGGCAGCTGGAGCCCTGCACCCCCCCGGGAGAGGCCCTGGTTACCTGGCTCATGGCGGGGACGGGAGCATTGCTGCTCCACACTGCTGCTCCCTGGGCTGGCCGGAGGGACTCGCAGGGTGATGGTCCTGCCCTGAGCTGCCACAGGGCTCGCGGAGAGCAGCTGAAGAGGGGCTGCCCTTTCCTGGGTGCTGTGGGGTTTGGGGCACACTCCGCCCATCCCTGTCAAGGTGGGCGAGCGCTCGCTGCTTCTGCACGTCGGGCACAGACAGGGAAATCCTGCTGTGCCCAAGCAGGGGGTGCAATATCCAGCTGATTGCAGCTCCCACCCTGCTGCTTCCCAGCTGGAACGGCCGAGGTGCTTCCTCACTGTGCTCAGCCCTTTCTGCAACCAAAAGCTTTGAATGTTGCTGGTCCTGAGGGCAGCTCTTTACTGGCAAGAGGGCAGCACAGTCTCTGAGGATTGACAAATCTGTTGGAAGCTGGGCCTGCAAAAGGAGAGTGTGAACAGAGCAGTGGGGGATCCACCAGCTGAACTCACTGGGACAGTTTCAGGGCCAATTCCTAAAGAACGGGGTGACTACCCTGGGGAAGATACCTGGGATGAGTTGTTGCGAGTGGAAGAACCAATAAAAGTAGAAGTAACATTGATGCCTCAACAAATGTATCCCCCTTCCCCCCCTCTCCAGTCTGCTTCCCAGACTTCACCTGTGCTTTGTTTAAACTTCTCATACCATCATCACACCATCGAGCAGTCCCAGCTCCGCCTTGGGCGCCGACTGCAGCCGCTCCATGGACCACTTCTCGATGATGGAGGACACGTGCGGGTTCTCCACGTTGAGGATCCGGAAGCCGGTCAGGTTCACTCCAGAGTAGCGATATGGTTCTAGGTCTAATGCATAAAGATCCTTAAAAGAGAGAAACCAGTTTAAACATTTTGTTTAGCTTTGTTTTGTTTGTCTTTTCTGCATCGGTTCACGTCTGTGTTTGAAGCGAGAAGGCAGAGCCCCCAGGAGGGGGGGGCAGGACGATGCCCTCCTGCGTTGGGTGGGTTGCTCTGCCTGTTGCCATCATTCACTGCCTGCAGAGACTCGTAGGTGTCGGTGGAACTCGGTGTCATATTGTGCAGGTTTGCCCACTCACAGCAGAGAGAAACTCCTGCTAAAGAACTTGTTCTCTGCATAAAAGAGGCAAATGAATTGTGTGGAGAAAACCAGAATCGCTATCCGTAACCCTGAATAAAGAGGCTTGTGAGCAAGGGGGAGGGGACAAGGCAGAGTTCCCATCTCGGAAGCTCCCTGGGGGCTTTCCATGGAGGATTTGCAGCGAGTGCTGGAGCCCAGGGGTGCTGCAGATGACAGTAACTCTGAATGCAGAATGCCAATTTGCAGACGGCTATCAAAGAGGAACTAAGACGCATTTCTTGACATTACGACCAGCCTACACAGTCTGCAAGTGAATGAGGGTGCCCTTTATACGATTAAAAAAACCCCAGCCAGGCAGTCCTCAGCTCTGCTGGCAGCCAGCCCACGAGCATCACTTGGCAGGCAGCGAGAAAGGGGCTTCTGGAGGCCTCCGCGAGTGCACTTTGTTAATGCATCTCTTGGCTCCGCCGCACGTCTAAATATTAACTTCAATTCAGGGATTAACTTCAGAGCTCAGTAACTAGTCTGAGTAGTCTGGGGTTAGACGGCACAGCAGGAGCGTACCGCAGCTGATCCGCTCCGACAGAGCCCGGGACAGCTGGCCCGAGGAGGGTCCTGAGTGGATGTGGGCGAGAACGGCCAGCGGGAGGGGGGCTGCCTGAGTGGCAACCAGTTGTTGGATGGGACATATTTAATCAGAGCTTATCCTGAACAATTTCTGCAAGCGTTCAGTCGTAGCAAAGAGGTGGGGAGGCAGAAGGGCAATGCCAGTGTCGTCTGTCATAGGGGGTGGGGGCAAGCATGGGAACGGAGTTCGTTGCCTGACGAGGGATTGTAAAGAAGAGTTTAAATACAGCACGAGATTGCATGGCTGGTGCTGGTTTGTAGAGTGTGGCTTTACTGGTAGGACCCAGCCAGGCGGGGGGCTCGCTCAGACACAGCGACCGTCAGCAGCGAGCTCTGTTCTGCCCTGGGGGAGCTGGAAAAGCGCTGGCTCTAAAACACACTGCCCTAAGCAAAGCATAACATAACCAGCACTTGCCAGCAACCCGGACTTCCTTCCCAGTGGGAGAGCAGGGAATTCTTACAGCTGTTTTGCTTGAATAAGCTTTGGGGATTTGGTCTTTTCCTTAAGCGCCGGCCTCTGCCTTTGCACCCCGAGGCGTTCTGCTGATGGATGCCGTGTTTCCATCTGCAGGTGCAGCTGGGCACCGAGCCATTAATCACACCCACAACAGGGTTCAGGGGCTTGCTTGTTTGGGTTGGGGTTTTTTTTTCATGAAAAATTGCAAGTACAAACCTCCACGTTTTGTCAAAGGACGTAGTGAAAACCAGGCCACAATGCTGACTTTTCAATGACTTACGGTAACTACGGGCAAATGCAGTAGCTTAACCTCAGCCAGAGGCTTCTGTCCTCCGGATGGGAGGCTGTGCAGCGGTGCCCTCGCCACCTTTGCGAGACGGTGGGTGCCCTCCCTGCCCTGCTGCCCTCCACTGACCCTTTATTTCACCAGTTTCCTATAGCAGCCAGCCTCCCATCAGGTTTCTTCTTGGTCCCAGTTTAAATCTCAGCTGCAACCTGATTAGTCATTTCCTGGAATTAGAGGATAATTAAGAATAGAAGCCAAGGGTCAGAACATGGCGGGGGGGGGGGAGTTGCTGTATCAGTTTTTTTCTGGATTTTCTGCTCCTGAACAGCCACAAATTGAAACATCTGGTTCTATTTTCCACTTCATCTATACTCCCTTTCACTCATTATTTTCCATATTGCAGATGAATTCTCCCCTCCATCATACTACCTTTAAGATAGTTTTATTCTCAGTGTTTCTGTGTGGTTTTCCCCTTTCTTACCCACACTTTCCCACCTCCCCAGTTAAAATCCCCAGCCTTGGTTCATCACTGGTCGGCAGCTGTTCTGGGGCCTGATCCTCGCCACATGTGCAGCAGGGTGCAGCAGAAGCAGGTGTCCAGGAAGGGCAGCTCGTGGATGGCGTGCCCGCCGCGGCACCGAGGACCCCGCCTGGGCACGGGGCTGCGCGGGCAGCTGGCGCTGGGAGGAGCGGCCGTGGCGCAGACGGGGGTGGCACCTACAGAGCTGTTTGAGTAACAGACTGCGATGCGCTCGGTCACGGGTACACTTGTGATGTGTCCTGAGCCTCTGGTACATTGAGTTCCACGAGGGTACGCGATTGTCAGCACCAGGGGAAACCCGGACTGGTTTGGTTCAGCACCTACTGGGACAGGGCAGGCTGGGGGTGTAATTTTTGTTGATGACTCAAAGCACAGGCAGAGATTCCTGTTTCTGCCTGCCTGTAGCTGCTGCAGGCAGCAGAAATGACAGCAGGCAGCGCGGAAACTTCTGTATTCGCATGGGCTCATTGTTACGAGGTGCTGAGAAATTCAACAAATCAACAAAGTGTTGATTTTGAGGGGGTTGGGCCTCGCAGGGTGTAAAGCTGCACGTGCTTCGGGCAGAGGCTCAGAGGGTTCCTCCTGTTCCTCCTCCTCTGGTGGAACAGGCCAGTGGGGCCCTTCACGCTGAAGTCAGGGAACTGTAGTCGTGCTGCCTAGCGAAATGTTGAGGCATTTCATGCCAAGTGTTGATACGCTGCGCTCGGTATTGACGAGGGAGCTTTTAGAAACATTCAGTATAACATAATAGACTAATTCATTAGCACCCCATGGGTCTAGTACTGCAGAAGCTGAAGCACATGCATTGCAAGCAAAGAAAACATTGCCTTAAGGAATGGCAGATTAAAATATCTTTCCCATGATATAACTGTTATTTCAGGAAAGTGGCATTAATTGTGATTGCTTATCTATTAATTTATTATAATTCCTCTTTTCCCACCTCCAGGCTGTACCTACACATGAAATGTACTCCAGGCTCAGCCGGGGCTGATTAATGGGAGGTTATCTGGGAAATGCTTAAAGCTGCCTGGAATAGATAATGGCAGCAGGGGTAATTAAAATGTCTTTTGCATTTAAAAAATAAATTTTGCCTTTTTTAAGGGTTAGTTTAGTCTGTTTTTTTCCTAAAGGAAAAAAG
This sequence comes from Megaceryle torquata, assembly GCA_024611175.1. Lineage (NCBI taxonomy): Eukaryota > Metazoa > Chordata > Aves > Coraciiformes > Cerylidae > Megaceryle > Megaceryle torquata. The sequence goes on from JANIJG010006020.1 coordinate 40,955, forward strand.
ATAAATTGGATCTTCAAAATCACAGAATTCGACAGTACACTACACAATAGCATCCTAAATGGAAACAAAAGTGGCATTCCAAAAAACCCAAACCAAAATGCCTCCTGGAGTCAGAGAAGAACTGGCCCGTGTTTAATGAGAGCGGAGTTAATTTCAAGCTGAGTTCTTCTCATGCAAAATAAACCTGCAGTACCGAGCTACTGACCACAGCAGGGCTGCTCCTGGCTCTTAAGGGAGACCTGGATGAACCCACAGGAACACATACCCTGCTCTGTCTGAAACTTGGTCCCATCAGATCCTGTCTGTGGGGCCACAGCCGTGCAAATTCACACATATGCTCCTCTTGCAGTGTGTGGGTGGCTGCACTGAAATCAAAATGACTGGAAGGGGAAATAAAACCAGAACCTCTATCTGTGCAAAGCTCCACAGGCATGAGCCAGTCCAAAAGCAGCGACAGGAAAGGCTGACATCACTCGGAATGAGCACCCGGGTGATGCTGCGGTTGCAGGGAGGTTACAACCAAATCACTGTGGTCTGATTCCAACCTGAAGCTTAGTCCAGCCCCGCTCTCCCCTCCTGCTAGGGCACCAGGGCTCCCTTCCCCTCGCTCTTCCCACCCCGGCTGTCCTGGTGGGCACACCCAGGACAGGGCTCCCTCCTCAGACTGTCTCCTCGCTTTCCCTTCTGGCTCGGCAGAGAGTGTAGCAGGTGTTTGCACAGATCAGATACTTTACCAGAGTGGTGAAGATGAAGTGGTAGTATTCTGTCATCATCCCCATTGCCATGGCCTTGAGGAGAGTAGGGAAAGGAGGTTAGTGAGAGTGGATACAAGAACAAGAATAACAGTCATGCAACATAAACCTCTAAAGAGCCAATCTGGAAAACGTGGCAGGAAGCAGGCCCAGAAACACAGAAGCTGGATTCTGGATCAGTCCCGTGCAGCAGTTAAACGTGTGCACGAGGCAACTGCTTAAGTGCTGAGCTGAGCTGGGCTCCTCAGACCTTTCTGAAAAACTGGTAAAGCCTCAGTGTCCAGCTCCCGTGGAGGCTGCTGGCATTTCTGGGTGCCACAGAAAGCCAGGACACCGACTGCAGCACACACACACCGCGTGCTCACGGGGTGCACGCGGCACAAAACCCTCTGGGGATGTGGGTTGGCTTCTGTCAGCAAGGCTGGGAGACGGGAGTTGCCTTTCCTTCCTTCTCAGATACCAAACAACGAACAACCTCACGTAAACCTGTGCAGAATGACCTCAGGACAGCCTGTGTTTATGGTTACAACTCCAGGTACTGGCTAAGAAGCTGAGGAAAAGGCTTTTTTTTTCTTACACGTGTGTTTCTGGTGCTCTGCATCCCCTGCCCTGCAGTGTCCGTCCGCATAACGCGCGCCTGCAGCTCTTGGCTGTGAGTCCCCCGTTCCTGTGCACAGCAGCCAGGTCAATGTAGCGCCTGGTTCAGAAACGGGTCAGTGAAAGCAGAGGCAGAGGGCTGGGGAGCAGGGACATCTCCCATCCGTTCGCCCTTGGAGATGGTGCTCCGGCCCCGCGGGCTGTTGGCGAGCCCGGGCTCCGCGTGCGCCAGCCCCGACACGAAGGGTGGTTCGTGCAGATTGCTGGGATGGGCTTAACTGAGCTGTGGAGGGAACGTGCTGCTCTGTGAGGCTCATCAGAGAATGACTGTGGGCTGAAGGGACCTCGGCTTGATGATCGTGTCCAGGAGAGGGGAACACGAGGGGAACGTGTTTCTGTCTATGAGAAAGGTCACCTTGAAGTTAGTTGGTGGCTGGCTAAGGGAAAGAGATACCGGTGGTTTTGGCTGCGGTGCTGGCTCTGTGAGCATGTTTTCTGGAGAAAACACATTTAAGAGCACCTTAAAATCTCCCGTGATGGAAACGCAACTTCAGGCCCCTCGGGAAATGTTTGCTTCCCTTGGTTTCTGATAAAATTACTAGGGCAGAATTTAGCCCCAAGGAAGGAAGTGACAGTTTGAAGTGAGATGTCAGGGAACAAGGGAAGAGGAAGGGATCTAGATTGCAAGCCTAGATACTGTGACTCTGGAGCGTGACTTTGTCCCACGTTTTCTGGCCTGGAAGTACCGTTTTTCAGCCCGGGCAGCTGTGCGTGCGTCCTCCTGCTCCTGCCGCCCGGCGGGGCTGGGGGCTGTGTCCCAGCTCTCTCCTCACCCCACGCCTGGGTGCAAAGAGCTGGAGCAGGGAACGATGCCTCGGTGTGTGAAGCATCAATTAGGTGATGATGATGTGAAACCAGTCAAGAGTAAATCATGAGATTCCAGTTCATGTTCTACAGCTGGATTGTGACGGTGGTAGGTGAAGAATCCGGAGCTGCTGTAAGGAGCAGGCTTCAGCTTCCTGGTCCCGGCAGCCTGGGTGCAGGACACATCTGGGTTTGTGAGGAACTGAATAACTGATGAACTTGGTGGATAAGCTACAGGCAATCGCCAAGCTGAGAATGGGGGCTCCAGTAGCATAAGATGGGCACATCTGTGCACAGCGGAGTGCAGCAACTGTTCAGAGACAGCTGCCAAGGAGAGCCGAGAAGCTGGGAAGCTGGAGAACAGATGTGAAACATTAACAAGGGACCAAAAATGAGCAAGGCCAGAGAAGCTGGAGTAAGGTGGGAAGGTCTCACAAGCAGGCCCTGCTCCGGGCTGGGCTCCTACAATGACTTGTTTGTCCAAGAGGGTAAAATAACAAACAGTTTGATGTCTCCGTCACTCCGTGGAACCCAGAGTGGAGCAGTATGTGGCAACGTCATCCGTACGTCTTTCTGCCAGCTCCGGTGTTGTTACTCATGGATTACTAATCCATGGGGTTTTTCACAACTCCGGTTTAAAACTTGTGCCCTGATGGTCAGTGGGGTTGCTGACTACTCGCTGCTGGGCAGCGTGTTCCCGCACCGGGCTTGGGAGCCAGGTCTGGACTGGCACGATGGCGTGTGCTTAGCCAGAGCTGCCTTAGCGAGCGCAGGCTGGAGCTGCTACCTAAAGGTGTGCAGCTGAAATCGGTACCATCGGTGGGCATGGGAGAGAACCCTTTTGCCATCCCCCAGAGGCTTCAGGACTTGGCCTGGTCGGAGCAAACACCAGCGGCCAAACCTCCGCAAAGCTGCCGGCTGTAGTTACCAAAAGGGTACAAAAGGTAAATAATGGCAATAACATACACACGTTATCGTTTCTGGGACAAACAGAAGGCTGGGCCAGTCTTCCCTGGCACCTTTACAGTCCATTTTTTTCCTGTGTGTTGTTCTAATGCCACACAGCCAAAGCCAACTCGCCTCTTCCAGGGGGCAGTTTTGTTTTACCCAGCTTGTACTTTTGGTCAATGTGCAAAGCAGAGGGTGAGGAGAGCAGGGTGGAGTTGGGCTTGGGAAGTCTGATTTTCTCTCCCATTCTATGCAAAAGGAAAAAGCTGTTTCCCAAGTGAAGGTGGCTCCTCTAGACGTGCATTTCTGGTATGGGCAGGAAATTTAGGAAAAGATGATGTTTCTGAGCATCCTAATTCTTCAGCAAACACGAGTGCCAGCAGTGGGAGAGGCGTGGGGGTTGGGGTGTGCGGTGCTCAGAGCCTCCCCGGTGTTAGGCACCAGCACGTACAAGTGCACAGAGAGTTTTGGGTTCTGCACCTTCCCAAACTCTGAAAACATTAAACAGTTTTGGTTTTTTTTTTTTCTTTTCCCTGAGTAAAAATACACTGTGAAATATTGCTAAGCTGAAATCCATGGCTTTAGGTCCCAAAAAACCCAACACATGCACAAAACCAGGCAGAAGGACTGAGAAACTTCTTTCCCCCTAGTCCCCCCTCTCCTCCATCTTCCTCACTCTGCTCTCACAGTGATGAGCAGAGCAGATGGCACAATAAACTATAATAAACTGCATAATAAGTGAACAGCACCAAACACAACCAGCATGTTAAAATAATAGGCAGGAGACAATGAGTCCCTTATATTGCTTTCTTTAATAATCCCTCCCAGGCTTTCTGGTTTCTCTGAGCACTTCCCTTCATTTTGTGTCAAGCAGCCTGCAGAAGGCTCTTTCCATGTGCTTGCTTTCTCAGCCCTTCAGGGGATTTATTTAATCTACATGGTAGTGTCTTGCTGGGCTGATATGAGCAACACTTCCACCGGCTGGTTTTTCGCATTCTTTGTGAGAGCATTTTCCTCTGCCTCGTGCTGACCCTGAAACCTAAAGGCAGGTGGAAATGAGGAGCTGGGTGAGCCACAAACCTTCTGGTGCGCAAAGAATGCCAGCGGAGGAACTCGGGGACAAAGGAGAGAGACCAAATGAATGGAAAATCACTGACATCTGGCTTAAAGTCCAAGAATTGCAGAAGGGACAGAGGATGCCATCCTTCCCGGCTGGCCCAGCGCTGGCGAGGCGCGGGACGCGTGCCCAGCTCGGAACGGAGCCGGTGGAACTGGCACGGCCGGCACCCTGCCCCTGCCCTGGCGTGGGCACGGAGGCACAAAGAGCGCAGAAGGGGCAGAAGATAGGTAAAATGGGTGAGTGGGAACGCATCGTGGGGGGCTAAATAAGCAGTGACAGAAGTGGCTCAGAGCACAGCCCGGCCTGGCGCTGCTCCCCACGCAGGCGCTGGGCAGGGGCTGGGGCTGTGCGGCACAGAGGAGCCAGGGCAGCGCTGCCCAAGACCCAGGCGCTTGGCACTTCTCCCTGTGCTCATTCTCACTGCCTCCTAATACTCCCAGTTTTTCAGCAGAAGCTACATTTGCCGTACAGATCCAATAGCATCCTTCAGGCACCTGCGTGTTGTGGCTTTCAGTGTAGCTGTGGCTTGTGGACAGAGGGAGAGCAGCAGGTCTGCTCCCCCACCCACGGGGCTCTCCCCCGGCACGGCCACCCCATGCGCAGGGTCCCTCAGTGGTCCCTCAGCTCTGCCCCTGTCACCCCCAGCTCACCTGCTTGAGGATCTGAGCTGCCATCAGGTGGCTGCAGTCGAAGATGATGCGGAATTCCCTGCCCCGCTTCATCTCCTTCAGCAGCGGCCGCGCATCGTCGGTGTCCAGCGGGAGCTGGCGGATTTTCAGCCGGATGTTGTACCTCGATGGGGCCATGATGAGCTCCTGCAGCCGTATAAGGCCTTTGGGCATTGCACAAAGACAAAGCCAGTGTTGGGTACCACAGCACGGTATTTCTCCCTATATTATTTTACAGAATGCAACCAAGACTCCCCTCCCTCCCTCCTCCCTCAGCTGTTGCTAAGGGTGTATCAAAGCCAAGGTGCCGTGTGTCAGTCATTAACCCCCCAGGTACTTCCAGAGCAATTGTTTTAAGGCCAAATGGCTTTTCCCAGTGTTTCCCTGCTGCCCCTGCATCCAGCTGTGGCAGCACTGGGGTCCCTGCACTAGGCAGGAAGAGGAGGATAGCAGATTGGTCCTAACCTTTGACATCTCTGGGATCACAACATTTTTTCTTAAGCAAACATGCCCTTGAGAAAGGACAGAGTGTGATAATCAGCTGTACGACAAATTAAAAGCTGCAGTATTTACCGTGCACAACAGCAGAACAAAAAGACGAGTATGCGCTTGATTTATGAATAGCATAGTTCATAACAGTCAATCACAACTTGTAACTTCCTTGTTACCCTTAGAATTCATTTGCTCTTTATGCAGAAGGTACAGAGCTGTGCTGGATGCAGCTGAGCAGGAATTATTGGTATCTAATGTCGCAAGAAGAAATACAGCAGATGCCTATTGCAAGGAGGAGAAGAGAAGCATGTCCCTCTGCATAGTGGAGGAGATACATTAGAATACGCCACGAAGGGAACATACTGTGACCCACATTTGCAAAACAGGAATGTCAAACTGTGTTCTCATCAGCCCTCCCCTACAGAAACCATTTGGGTTAGTGGAATTAGGTTGGACAGGCCGTCCAATGCGCCTTTTGTTTTGGGGGGTTTTATCTACAGTGCTGTGCTGTGTGGTGCTTTGCTTTGTTTAACCATCAGCAGCTTTCTTCGTGTGAAAAACTTTGTCAGCTGTGTTTTATAGAATGAGCCAGAAAACAAAAACCTTTCCAGGACTGCTTTTGATTTAAGCTGGGAACTGCACCCTCAATGGCAGCCGCAGAGCAAGGTCTGTGCTTGTGCAGATGGGCTCCCCGGCGCGCAGTGGAGCTGAGCCGAGCCAGATCAGACAGGTAATCCTCCCCTTGACCCTTTGTTGGCTGGGGTGGTGCTGAGGGTTGCCCACTTTCCAAGCGTTTTCTGAATGAAACGCTTCAGAAAGGATCCCAGGCAGGGCCTTCTTCAAGACTTGCCCGAGGTGTCCCAGGCACCATCACTGCCCGGGGTCTCATTTTGCTCCTAAAAGGCTTCATAAGAAAAGTTCCTAAATGGGACCCAGAGCAAAAAACTCTCCTGGAATCCTTCTTTAAAGCCCCTCCTTCACCTACCTGTGCTGTCATCGTAAACCACAGTGGCTGACCTCCACTTCAGATACTGCACCAGGTCCAGAATGGCGTGGCTGAGGGACGCATAGTCGGGATACAGGTTGACGTAGAAAGTGTCCTTGTTATCCAAAGGGTGATGCTTCCATCGAAGCTGTATGTGGGGGACTTCCAGGGCATTGCAGATGGACTGGACGGCGTTGGTACAGGAGCCTTGGGAAGGTCCGAATATTGCTACGACCCCCAGAGCGAGCTGGTCGCAGGCTGGAAGAGGAAGGGAGGGGAGGATGGTGTCAGTAAAGCAGGGGCACCTCTGGGGGAGGGTGGGTGTCGGGGCAGCCATGGGGCACGAACAGCTTCTTCCTGACCTGGACCATGAAGCCGTGGGTGGACCGTGGAGCTTCTGGGCGCTAGCAGCAGTGGAGATGTTAGGTAATGACAACAGTGGCGAGAGGCAGAGAGAGAGAGAGGAGGACTTATGGCAGGTGGGGGTCTGGACCGGTGCTTGGAGGCATAGATGTGTTTCCAGAGGAGGGAATAGAGGCCACCATGTGTTAGAAATGGTTTGAGCCTCCAGGGTTGTGAGAGAAATACTCAAGAGTTGATCAGAATCGCCCTGACAAATGTGTTTTCCCATCCATTTTAATAGGTATTGGTTTTTATCTGCAAAATAATCCTTTTCACAGCTTTGTTCAAGCTCTCACTGAGAAACTAAAGCAGAACAACTGCATTTGCAGCTGCATTTTTAGGAAGGGGAAAAAAGTAAAAGTTTTCCAGAGGAGCAGGGACAGGTTATTTCTCCACTGCTTCTGCAGGTGCTTCCAAACCAGACAGCACCACGCAGCGCTGGCAGCAGGGGCTTTGTGACAGCTCCACTTCCTTACAAGGTTTTTGGAAAGCAACTGCTCCCAGCCCGAGAGGGGCAGGGGCACAGAGAGCGTCTGAGGCAGGCGGGCCCCGGACACGCACATCTCCCTGCAGCGCTCCCAGCACTTGGTGCAGCCAACCTGGGTGCTCCCAGCAGCCCTCCGGGCAGCAGCCTCCGCCACAGATCAGTCTTGGACAGGGAGAGCTGGGCTCCGTGAGGTGTCTGGCGAGCAGCCAGCCCCTCTCTCTGGTGATGCCCACCAGGTTCCGTTTCTCCCCAGAACAGAAGTACTCTCATCAGCCCCGCAGCCTTTGCTGCGTGGTCCCATTTCTTCCCTCTCCTCCAGTTATCCAAGTGGGCTGCTGTCACTCGGTAATAAAAAGTGACTTAGGGAGAGAACAGGGTATTTATGCTGTGGATATTAAAACTGCTGGGGATGCAGTAAAATAAGCAAAGGCCTCCAGACCTTCACTCAGGATTAGAAGCGAACACTCAAAGGAGTTTTGTGAGGGAAAGAAGAATAGTTGTTCCCCTTGTGTTAAAATGCCTCTGGAAAACCAGCTTCTGGATGACTTCTCATCTAGTGCAGGGCAAAATGAGCTGCTGGGTCTCAGGTGCAAGCATGCCTTTTTTTTTTTTCTGAATAAATGACCACAGAGCTGCTAAGAAGTGTGCTCTTACCTTTCTTAGTGGCTTCAAAGCTGTCATGGAAGTGTATCCTCTGAATGTCGTAGGTTAGTGTTGTGTTAGGCAGCAGAGTTCTGTTTCTATTAATAATATTGGCGGAAAATCTGAAGGCTTGCTCCTCGGCACTCATAACCTGGGTATTGGGGCCATCTGCGTACTCAAAGATTCCTCCTGCAAGGCGAGACAAAATCAGCATTAAGCCACATAAAGTTCACTCTCTAATCTTACCTAGCAAGGACAGGAAAGCTCCCAGGCAGAGCTGTGACGTTTGCAGGCTGAGCAAGGCTCACTCCAGCACATTTCCTGGACTGAAATACAGACACCGAAACACAGGGGGTTCTGTTACGTGCTGGTCTGGGGGTGCTCAGGCCACCAGCTCGGCAGGGCAACAGGGGACAAATTCAAATCTTGACTATTTTTATGAGACGGATGAGTGGCTTCCCAGGAACCTTTGGGAGCAGAGCCTGGGAAGTGGGGACGGGTTTATTGCTCAGGCACAGAGATGCTCCAGGCCTGTGCTCTGGGAGCTGCTGCGGTACGAAGCTGGCGCTGCCCTTCGCTCGGTGCCGCGCTGGGCTCCTCCGCGCCCCGTCCGCCCGCCTCCCAGTCCTCGTGCGGGAGGCAGGCAGCGCAGCGCTGCTGCTGCTCGCTGGTTTAGTGCCCTTCTCGTCTTCCATTGTTCCTCATGCTTAGTTATCCGAGTTCTTAATTCAGACCAGCAGAGACTTCTGAATTTGCCTACCCTACAGCTTATCTGCTCAATAATGCACATCTTGAACGCCTGCTTTCCCGTGTTCAAAAGTTGTTAATGCCATTACACCTCCCCAAGGGCAACAAGCTCATGTCACAGCATCGCTGGGTTTCTTGGCTCACTGTCTGTGAGTCTTGTCCTCGGTTCCCCACTGACAGCCACTCTAATTGAAGTGATTCAGCACGGGCATAAATTATGTAATTGCACGTCCTTGTCTCTGAGGTGCAGGCACCGTCCTGTGCCCCTTACAGAGCCATGGAAAGACACGTAAACCCTGCTCCATCTTATTAAAAAGTAAATCAGAATAATTAATGGATGAGCGAAATAAGCAAGTGCAATTGGTAACAGATGGTCTCCGGGTTCATTAGCAGAAGGAAAATCTTCCTCTTCAATTTAAGGTAGTCCTAAAATGTTTTGTTATAGACAACAGATGTCTACTCAGCCCTCCCAGCTTTCAAGCAACTGCATGAATCCTCCTCTAGGAGCCAGAACACGTTATCTATAGTTCTGTGGTGATTTGGTGTTAGCCAAGGGTGCCAGGTTGGCAAGAGCCACGCTGACACTTCTGTAGACAATCACACTCTGTGCATCCTCCCAAGAACCCAACCAAAGCCATGGGCTGAGCGAACCACAGCAGGGACACTTGGAGATTGTCACAGCAAGGGTGCAAGGGACGCTCCAGAAGGGCTCTGACTTTCCCCTTCTCCATAATCGTGGCAAGTCACTTCCCCCCTCTTCCCCTGCAGACTTTGTGCAGCCGTGCCCTGGCTGTAAAGTGAGCGTGGTCATTAATTTGCATTCATCCAAAAATGTTTGAGCTGTTCCTTGCATGTGTCTGGTAGGAAAAAATGTTCCTGATCTTGGCACTAACTTTGGGAATAGGGAGAAGAATATAGAGAAAGAGGCCAAATGCTCATTCTGGAGCTCATTTCAGTCCCGTGTGATCAGCAGCGAGTCAGTTATGAGCAGGTTTTCACTCTAGAATGTTGAGCAGTGTAGGCAGGATCCTAGAAAAATTATCCCAGTGCCTCATTTTACTGGATCATGCCCAAAGATTTGGTTATTGACCGGTGCAAGGAAAATTACTCGTCCGTATCAAAGTTCGCACGCGCTGGCAGCTCAGGCTGAGGTTCTCAGGGCAGAGGAAGTTCATACACAATGTTACAGCAGAAACAATAAACAAAACTAAAGCAAGCGTGGGATTCATCCCTGTCTTTCTGTTCAAAGCTTTACTGTCCAGAGTATCTTAGCAAGGGATTTTTTGTTTTCTGGTGTCATCCTGAAGTGATAACTGGGTTCATATTACATTGATTATCAGCTTGCTGACGTTAGGCTTTCTTCTCGCCCAGAGCTTTCAGGGTTGCTTTGGAGCATGTCTTATTATGATAGAATATGGAAGGACTGGGTGTGTGGATTATTGGTGTTTGATCCCAAATAAATTCACGTTCCAGACATCTGGCTGGATATAATGGGCTTTTTGACAGAAAAGAATTTGCTGTGCAGCCACCCAACACCTTGAATTTAGTGCCAGGCGATGAGAAAGCAGACAGGCAGAAGTAATGTATTTCTGGTTGTACTGCTGGGTGCCAAATATATTGGGACAGTGTGAAATCTGCTGCAGTTGCTAAGGAGTTGAAGAGCAGCCACCACACGCCCCAGCCTGCTCGTTCCTCGGGATCTGGGGGACGGAGAGCGAGCTCTGCGCTGCGGCTGGGAGCTGAGCACAGCCCGTCCCCCCGGCACCGCTGCCGTCCCCTTGGCTCGCGCCTCGCCGTCAGAGACGTGCGTTTGGATCGTTATTTAAAGAGCCTAATAACCGGCTTGAAACAGCTGATTAATGCATAATCTTCATCATGATTACATAGCATAACTGGCATTAATTTGAAAAGCCAGCTAATTATGAAAATAATTGTTGCAGCTTTTCTATTTGAGCAAAATGGAGAATATCAGCTTGTGCTCTTGGGAGAATGAGGGATGTGACATCAGCAGGCTGATCTCTGGGCTGGGGGGGACCCCTGTGTCCCCCGCACCCCCCTGCAGGAAAGATGAAGCGATGCAAAGCTGGGCAATCTGCTGCGGTGTGCGGCAGACTCGGTCAGCTCTCGCCGTGCTCCCCAGAGACAGCACGTGGGTCCTGTGGCAGTGACCTTGCTGCGACTGCGCTCTTAGAAAAGGATAGAAAGTCAAGGGGCTATAAAAAGTCAACAAGACGGTTTCCACTTTTGTGTACCACCTATAAACAAGTTTCATCTGAGATAGTAAAAGTAAAGGTCCTTTATTGTTGCTGTCTCTCTCTAACCTGTTTCTGCCTCTGCCTCATCTCTGGAGTTATTTCAGACGTCTGGGAGATGAATGGACACTGCTCACTTGACCTGGTGCTAACAACCTTTTCCCAGGAGTGCCTCTGCCTCTTCAGGTCCCAGCTTCCCCTTCCTTCTCCTTGCCTCCGGTAGCTTTGCAGATGGATAAAAGGGGGCCGTGCTGAGCTCTGTCACACTTTGTGACATCCTCCTGAGGTTCAGGAGAGCATTTGCTGCCTAATTTACCCAGGAAGGGACTGTAGAGTTCCCTTGACCCGTCAGTGCAGCCCACAGACTCCCTGCTGCAGCGCCGTCAGCTCAGCACACACTGAGGTTTTTCAGCTTGCGTTTGTTTGCATGTGTGTTTTTCCCTGAAAAACGTACTTTTATGCCATGTTTGTACAGCCTTTAGTTCAAAGGGCTTCAGGCCTGGGAGTCAACCTTGTAGGAGATGCTTCAGCATGAACTGTCAGTATCGTCTAAAGCAGGACGGGATCAAACGCTGTCAGCCGTTATCACTTACTTTGGTATGTTCTTTGATGGAGCCAACCATTATTACATCTGACTTGGATTTTAAGTATCCATCACCAGGCAGGTTAAATAATTATTCAGTTGTCTTTTACCTTTAAAACAGGCTAATTGCTCTCCAGAGGATGTCAATCAGCATATGGGGAAACACGCTAATTAGAATCAACTTCACGTCTTATTATTTTCTGTTATTTTGTTTGATGACCACTGACGTTGCTGCAGAGGTGGGGGGTGGTAAAAATTCAACATGAGAATCCAAAGCAAATGTGTGTAAGAACCCTGCAGACCTAGCCAGGAAGAGCAGCAGTAGGGCCGGGCACGGGAGGGAGGCTGGAGCTCCACGTGAAGGGAGGTTTAGCTGCAAAGCACAGAGGATCTCACTCTGAGTAGCAGAAAATCAGCCTCTCTGTTCAGAGTAAAATCCAGATCCCACGAAACGCCCCAAATCCCACCGATGCCAATCAGAACCAGCCCAAGTCTGTCTGCAGCAAGCACAGATGTGCTGCACTCCTCCCAACCCCAGGTGGTGATGCTGGAAGACCTTTGGCATGACCCCAGGAGGGAGCCCGAAAGAAGCCTGGTCAATGGGCTGGGAATCCTTTTCCAGTGCTCTCGCTTGTCCTGAGCCGCGGCTGCGCAGGCTGAATGCAAGCAGAGTTATTTTAAACTTTGTCGAAAGCTAAGTCAGGAAAGTCAATGTATTTTAGGTTTTCACTTTCTCCCCTCTCCCCCTTTTTAACAAAACAAACAGCTTCATTCTCAGAAAGAAAATTCCACCAGCCCTCAGTGTGGTGTGCTCTCTTATCTTTTACTCCTTATAAAATCACTGAGTTACTTCACTTTGAAGAACAACTATTTCTGATAACACTTTTCTCTCCCCCGCTGACAGTGTTGTTAACACATTTAGACAGCTTTCTGACAGTCTCTTTCCATGTGACATCCTGGAAGAAATACTTGTTTTGAAACCACTCTTACTGAGGACAGAGCCCGGCTGAGCTGCTCCAGGGACGCGAGAGCGCCTGCCCCCAGCTCACAGACCTCTCCAGCCTGGGGATCTGCAGTTTATGTGGCTTTTTCTCTGAGATTAGAAAATGCCTTTCTTGTTGAAGAGCAGGGCTGGCTGTGGCATGGCAATTTGTCCTCTTCTGATGGGCTCTGACCTGGGGACAGTGTTAGCAAAGAGGCCGGTCAGGACCGGTACACATCATTCGGTGCCTGTTCCTGCAGGATGCCACTCGGCAGGTCACCGAGGCAGGAGGACAGGAGAGCCCTTCCTCTCAGGATGGGCCTCCCCGTGAATCGATGCTCCTGCTCATCTGACCACTCCAGTGGACAGAATTTCACTGTCGTGGTCCAGGTCCCTCTAGGGGCGATGTTTACACTGATAAAGAGAAATGAGATAACACTGGTGGACAGTAAAAGTAAGTTAATCTGGAGCGTGAGGTTGCGCACTGGGAATTCGGCTAAAACTGGAGAGACTGCCCGTCGGCGTGGGATGGTTACAGACTCGGATGCAGTAATACTGCAGTGAAAGAGGCAAAATCCAGAGGGCAATGCATATCAAAAAAAAACCCCAAAAGGAAAAGCACTGACAGGTTTGTTGGCAAGAACTCTCTCCTTGCACTTTCCTCCAAGGAGCTGCTACTATAAAAGGCTCCACAAGTAAATGCAGCTGAGGCTGGCGTTGGACCCTCGCTCAGCCAGGCGTTGTGAGGAGCCCCCGTGTCTGATGTCGGTGCCGGACGGTGTTCTCCAAACAAACAAAACCACCCTGACGCTTGATGAGCGAGGAAGGGAAGGGAGGGCTCCCATCTTTCAGCACCTATTCAGTTTTCCACCCGGGAAGCCCCTGCAGCCCGGAGACACACAGTGGAGCCCCCTGCCCGGATCCTCCACGGGCACCCCCAGCCTGCGCGTGTCGGGCGGTGGCAGCTGGGGGTGTCCTCCCCACAGCAGGACCGTGGGTGCACTCGATGCATAGGTGGTGAACAGAACTTGCAAACTCAGTGAAACAAACCTTCTGGGAAGGAGCTGGAAATGATTTCTTAGGTCTGTCAATGGGTTTCTGATTTTGACAGAACAACGGCGAACGGGATCTGAGTTCCTGTCTCCTTAAGCTGCTGCTGATCATGCATCAGCCCTGTCACTTCAGCGTGGCACTGCTTAATGTGATGCAGCACAGCTACGTATCCAAAGCCATTTCAGGCTTCATAAACATGCATCAGGCGAGAGGGACCCTGTGCAGGAATCGGCTGCTGCTCGCGGGCCCAAGCTGTCCCCTGCCCGCGGAGATGATCTCTCTGGATGCTAATTGCTAAAAACCCAGGAGGAAGATCTGACTCGGAACGCAGGGAGAGGATTAACCTCAGAGCCGGTGTGCCTGGATTGCTTACGCTCACGCGCTGCCTGTATCCATTACGCGTATTTTAGAGGAATTAAAAAGGAATTGGGCCTGTCCCTCAGCAGACAAACATTCCTTTCCCAGCAGCTTCTCTGGCTCCCAGGTCCAGGGAATTTCCAGCTGTATTCTCTGAGTGCCCCAGGTTCACTCCACAGGCTGATGAAGCCCATGATGTACCTGCCCAGCTGAAAGCTTCCCCTGCGTCCATGATATCCTGCAGTGAGATGGAGCCGTGTCAAGCAGGGGCCCAGCGCAGCCCCTCCAGGGTCTCTCTGCCTGACAGAATAGCCTGGCTGGGGGGGTGTGAGTGCCCTGCCTCATGCTGCCGGATTTGCTCCTTGACTCCTTCAGAAGAGGCAGGGTGTGGTTCAGGAAAGACACTTCTGCTCTGCTTTGAACCCCCGTGAGCTCAGAGGAGGGACAAACGCAGTGGACCTGCTGGTCCCCAGGGTGGCTGGGAGCTCCCTGGCCCCTCAGCACCATCAAAAGCAAACATGAATGACACCCCCAAGGCACTGACAGCCCCCGGGGGCATTGCCACCCAGCCATCGCCGAGGGACTTCAGCATGGGCTGCGTTTCAGGGGGACAGTCCTGCTCTCAGTTGCCTGCCCACAGCCTGACCCCTCTGCGCTGCCTCTCAGGGGTCCTGGGGACCCCACAGCAGCTGATGGTCCAAGCACCATTCCCAGGACCTCAGATTCCACCACATTTTACAGCATAACAAAAGGCCGGGTACTTCCTGAGCAATGCCAAGGAAATGAATTCAAGCAGAAAATGAGAGATGCCAAATGCGTGTGTCCCATAGGGAGGGATCTTCCCACCTGCCGGGACAGAAATCCCGGCACAGCCGGCAGAGGCATTCCCAGGGGATGGCATCTTCCCTCTTTCCTCGTTTGGATATTGAATATGCAAAATCCTCTTTCATTTGCACTGTATCAGGTACTTCATGTCACAGGGGGTGACATTCTTCTCCTACGTTTAAGCCATTCACCAGATGAGCACTCAAGTGGCAAAGAAATACATTATTAAAGCTTCTGGTTAAATTAACTGATTAAAACCACTGCAGCTAAAACGTATCAGCACTTTCCCGGCACTAAATGAGGGATTAATGGAAAACAGCAGCTTGTTGCTCTTGTAACGAGGCACAGACAGGGGTGGTGTGGGAGCCGAGCCCTCCCGGGCAGCGTCACCCACACGCGTTTGCGCCCTCGCCAGCGGAGTCGGGCACATCCTGCTGGGCTTGCAGCTTCTAGAAACAAACTCCTCGTTGGCAGCTCCTCCTCACTCGCCCTAATTGGCGACGTTTCCACGGCCATGGCTTTGAACGAGCTGTTTGGGTGTCGCGTGTTTCACATCAGAGAAGGAGCGTTTACCGCAGCGCCAGCAGCGCCCGACCCTGACCAAGGGAGCGGATCAAAGCGCTAATCTGAGATCAAAGGCCTTCAGTACTGCTACACCAGAAAGAAATTATGTTGCCAACAGATTTCTTAATGATATTTAGATTTTTAATTTGCATAATACGTGATTAACATGAAATGGGCATTATTTTTTTTTAGCAGGCTCAATTAATTAAAAAAAAAAAAAAGGCAGCATTGTAATCTCCTAGGAATAGATTCCCATCAATACAAGGGCAATGAGAATGCCAAGAAACACTGAATTTACCCAATATACAGCCCTTAGCATAATGCAGATCTCCACAAGTGACCAGCGAGTTGCAGCCTGAGAAAGGCCCAAGGGGCAGAGCTGCCAGAAGGAGCCCAGTGACACCCGTCCCACCAGTTTCCCTCAGCAGTGGCTGGGAAAGGCTCCCACGGGCTCTACAGTTTTAAGCAGGCTGACTTCTCCGAACGAGGCAGGTCTTGCAAGCTTTGGGCTATGTGCATTGGGGTCTAGAGCACAAGTCTGGTGAGGAGCGGCTGGGGGACCTGGGGGTGTCCAGCCTGGAGAGAAGGAAGCTCAGGGGAGACCTTCGTGGCTCTTAGGACACCACAGCTGGGGAGGGATGGCTGTGCTGGATCGTGCCCACCAGCACCAGCCCCATCTGATGCCCAGACCGGGCATCATGTAAAAATTACAATTGTTGCATGTTAATTAAATTGTTCTTAAATAGCCACTGCTAAGCCCCAGCTAATAAATGCCCATACCCACCTGGCATGTAGAATAGCATATTAGACTTAAGAAAGCTAAATTAAATCCTACACTTCATTTACAATGTAACCAAATACCGGCAGTCAACTGATTGTTTCTCATTCTTGTGTTGATGCTTCCAAAAATCAGGGCTTTAAGCAAGATGATGCATTGAATAGCAAATGCAGTTCTGCAAATATTATGACATATTGTTTGTCATCTGCCCTAAATATTTAACAGTTCGGTTTTACAAGATTTTTATGCCACATGCTCCTGATAGATGCTGAAGTCGATTGAAGAAATTGATTCCATTCAGGAGCTGACAATCCCAAAGCCTTGTCAGGGTCTTTGCTGTCAGAATCTTCTGGGTGTCCACCGCCCCCCACCCCCTTTTTAAAAGAAAGCAGAGAAAGGGACAAAAAAACCCATCCACAGAGTTCTCTGGAAAAATTGTTTCTGCTTAATCCCATCTACTCTCCACAGAAAAAACCTTTATGCAGGAGAAGATCAAAGGTCTGTAATAGATTTCAACAGGTTTCCAAGAGGTTTGTGCAGAGGGGAGCACAAGGCTCCGAGTGATTAACTGCCCTGTGCTGCCGGGGCTCAGGGGCAGCCGAAGAGGTAACTGAGAGATGCAAACACCTGCTTCAGCCTTTTCATCTTCTTATTTAAGAGTCATTAAACAGAGAGAAGAACCAGACTGTGTGTTTGCCGTGCTGGGAGTGGGAGGCTGCTCCCAGCAGGGTCTGGGGGGCAGACCCAACCTCTGCTCCCCGTATGCTCAGGAAAATACCTCCAGAGACCCCAGCTGCTGAGCTGGGGTTTTCCCTCCCTGTCTTTGGGTGCTTACTCCGCACCGTCTGGGCAGAGAGGGAGGAACGAGGAGCGTTTTGGGCAGCGCAGGCAGGGACCCCCCCAGCCCCAGGCACCCCGAGGAGAGGGTGGCTGCTGCCTCTGCACGATCCAGTGTTTTGAGGGGTAAAAAAAGCTCAGGTTTTTTTAGAAATCCTTCACAGTCTACCTTGACTAACATCTGTCACGGTGGGAGAAATCCGCCTAGGGTAGGCATTTTGTAAATGTGCAGTGTTCAAAATTTTTTATGAATGGCTATTTTGCCTTTTTTCTTTTCTTTTTTTTTTTTTTTTCTTTTCTTTTTTTTTTTTTCATTTCTTAATTGTCAATTCTGAGTGCCCAGGGTAATTACAGCTGAAAGATTTGCTGACTTAAAAGCAGCACTATTCTGGGGAGTGAAAGGAAAAAAGGGAATGACAAAAGGATCTGCTCTGAAAAATGCTTTCATTATTTTCCTGTCATCTGTACTCGCAGTTTACAAACAGCGACAGAGGAGCAGGGGATGCGCAGGGATGTGCCGGGGCTGCCCAGCAGCACGGCCGCAGAGGGATTCTGCAGTGCCCTAAATGATCAAAATCAGCTATTAGAAATCTTTTCCGTCTCGTAAAAGGAAACGATGCCCAGGAAAGAGCAGCTTGCGAGGAGCTGCGGTCGGTGCCCGCGGCTGAACGCGCCGCTCACCCCGGGGCTCGGAGATCGTGGCTGCAGCGCACGGTCCCCTCCCGCTGCTGGGCACCCCTCCTGTGCCCAGCCACGCTTCCAGCCTGCCCGGGATGGTCTTGTATTTCATCTGGCCCATCCACCCAAGGCCGGGGCTTGGCATGTGGTGCCTGCGGAGCTGCGTGTTCGGGGCAGGGTCCCGATCCCGTCCACGCTCTGTGGGAAAAGGGGTTTGGACTGTGCCGGGAGAGGGGCCCAGAGCCAAGTGCTGTCCTGGGGCTCAAGCTGCTTCACGCTGAGCTTTGGGAAGGACAGCACCCACCACAGGACACCCCGCGAGGCCCTTCGTGGGTCTCCCCTCCTGCTGCCGAGAGGTGACCAGCAGCAAGTGCCGTGTAGACCCTGTCACTGCCAGGGATGGAGCCGCTGCTCTCACCGATCCGACTGTCACGCTGACAGAGCTGAATGTGTTTCAACTTGAATTGAACCAAATACGTGCTAATGAAGCTGAATATTCATTATTATGATTAAACAAACTAAGTGAATCACAAATTAAAGTGGGTAAATTATTAGTTTGGCAGCTCAGAAAAGGGGGAATTTGAAGACCGTTCCAATTACAGAGGAGGTGGAATAGGAGAACTTTATTAATAGATTCAAATCCAATTAAAAATGCATGTTAGTCATTGTACTGCGCTCCACACCTTTGTCATCGGTGACAATGGGTGTAATGGTACCACTTGTCTGCTTAGCAGTGACCTAACCACTTAATTGTTCACACCAAACCCCAAAGCTTTGATGTTTTGCGATGATTCCAAGATTTATCATTGTGCTCACTGCTTATTTAACGCTACGGACACTGTTTCCTCAACTACAGCATTATGAATTACCAAGGATTATGTTCAGTGGCTCCTATTGATTCACGCAGAGCTAATTAATGAGATGCATCACCCAATCATAAACATGAGCAATAACACATGCCTCGTTAGTGCAAACAAGCAGGCTGCTACCGGGAGCATGGAGGGTGGGGGCAGGTCTCTGGAAGGGTTAATGAGATAATATCTACAGATTGAAGTAAAACTTCTTTATAAACTCCGAAGTAGGCAGGGAAAGGGCCATGTGCAGCTGCTGCCTTCTAACTGCCCTGGCCTGGGGGTGTTTCTGCCTCTCTGGGGCCTCTTGCAGAGCAGGGGGAGAGGTTGAGGAGTGATTGGAGCATAAATCAGACCTGGAGATGTAAGTTATGTTTGTTGAACTTTATATGAGATAAAAATGTGGTGGGGTTGTGGTGTTGGTTTTTGTTTGGTTGGGTTTTTTTGTTTGTTTGTTTGTTTTGTTTAGGTTTGGGGGTTTTTTTTGTTTGTTTTGTTTAGGTTTGGTTTTTGGGGTTTTGGGTTTGTGGCTTTTTTTGTTTGTTTGTTTTGTAATCTGGAGCCT
Organism: Megaceryle torquata; assembly: GCA_024611175.1. NCBI lineage: Eukaryota > Metazoa > Chordata > Aves > Coraciiformes > Cerylidae > Megaceryle > Megaceryle torquata. The sequence continues at coordinate 59,984 of JANIJG010006020.1, forward strand.
CTCCTGTAGTTGACAGAGGAATTAGTGCCTTCTGCCAGCTCTGGAGCCTGACATGACTAAATAGACTCGAGGTTTGGGGGGGTGCTGGGTGAAGGCTCAAGCCTGGGAGCCTCCTGTACTGCCAGGAGCAGAGCCCTGCGGGGTGCTCAGGCTGCAGCCTCAGCACCTCTGTGTCACCATCTGAGCTCTAGGGCTCAGGGAAGGAGTTGTGGATGAGGCTGTGCAGGGTGCACTGACTGGCTTCCTGTGGCATGGTAAAGAATTTTTTACTTTTGTGACTTGTTTTATTTTCTGGAACCGATTTGGGGGGTTTCTGCCCTTTCTTTCATTTTACGTGAGCTGGTATTTCCTGTTGTATGGTATAAAGTAAACTGGGAGTAGCATGAATTCAATGGAAAAAAATATTTTATATAAGTTAAGCAAGCTTGGGAGGAAGGGATACTTGTGAGTGGGAGGTGCTGAAGGAGCTCAAAATGCAGCTGAGCTGAATTTTACTTTAGTTGAAAATCATACTCAAAGAAGAGCTTTCTGACAGGAAAGCTGAGGAGTGAAGGTTCCCCGTTTCCCACCCTATTTATAAACCAGTGAACATGAGCTGGCGTTTCTCCTCACCACGGCGGGTCTACATGAAGCAGATTGTCTGTGGGGAAACCACACGAAGCTGGGCAAAACAATCCTCCCCCTCTTCCTCCTGCGCGCCGGCCGAGCAGCCCCACAGCGTTACCGCTGCCCTGCCTGGGCTGTGGGTCTGCGCTGGGGACAGCAGCCCCCACTGACTCTCTAATTTACAGGTGGCTGGTGCAGAACTGAAGGAATATTTTCAGTTTCAAAGAGATAAATGAGGAAAAAAAAGCAAGATTATTAAGTAGGGCAGCCCATTTGAAAGCAAACTGGGAAGAGATGCTGCAGACACAGACCTGGACGTGGCTGGGGTTGCGGTGTTGGACGTGTCCCGCCCTGCCCTGTGCTGTTTCAAAGCTGGTATTGCAGCTTGGCTGCCCTGCCAGGGCGTGTGCAGTCCCTGTGTACATGGGATTCCCTTAATTAAAATGAGCCAGTACCATCTTGGGGTTGTAATAATGAAAATACAGGAGCTGGCATTGGAAATCAATAGCGTTGTTTCTGGTCCTGCTGTGGACCTTGCTGATGAAAAGTGGAAACCATGCAAAAAAGATCTGAAATGAAAACAAAGTGAGATATAAGGCTTCTCTACGCTGGCGTGCTCTTGCCTTTCTTGCCCTGTGCAGGGACAGGTGCAGTCCTTGCCCCCCTCCCTGGTGCCCCAGCAGAGCCACCCTCTGTGGGGCAGGAGAGGAGCAGCTACGAGGATATCCCCGGCCGTGGCGATGACCTTGCCTTCTCCTCAGCAGCGTGCATCTCCGCGCTTTGCTCAGGTGCCTCTTGGGCAACTACTTGCAAGAAATGCAATGTGAACTATTTTACTTCTTAAATACTGTTTATGGAAATACTTCAAGGCCTGACCCAAGTCACATCTCGCCAGACAATGAGTTGGAATAACCCAGCTGCTTAGTGTTTCACTTGGCTTTGTAGTATAAAGAGAATACTACAGCTTTGTAGTGCAAAGAGAAAAACCAGGCACCAGCTAGAAGGCGAGGGGAGGAGATGTGACTGGCAGGTGGTAGGGTAAGCCCCAGGAGGATGATTCTTTGCTCAGTATCGGCAGCGTGTTTGGCCCTGCGTCGCAGGTGCCTTACCTGCACCGTGAACGTTTTCCCTCCCGCCTTGCCAGCAGGTTCTGGGGACTCGCTGGCTGGGTCTGTGGGCCATGCCACATCTGCCTGTCCCCTGCTGCTAGACAAGAGCTGTTCCAATGCCTGCAGTGTGGTGCGAGACACATGCTCGAGCAAACCAGCTCCGTTTAACAGCGTGTGGCAGCTGCTTTGAGCTGTACCCCACGGGCTCTCCCAGCTCCCCGAGGAGGACAGGACCAATCTATGCTAGATGAGGATGACGGCGAGATGTGACAACTGCCTCTGAGTGTTTAGAAGGCATCAGCTGTTATTTGCACAGGTCCTGGGAGGGTGAGGGGAGATAGCAAAGATCAGACACAAATTTTAGGCTGGACTTCAGAAAGAGCGTCCTTGCTGCAAAGCCAACAGACGGAAGGCGCATCCTCTTAGGATGGAAGTCTTCCTGGTGCCACAGATGAACTCTCACTGCTGTCCCCCCACTTCTGCTTTCTCCTGGCTTGTGTCCTCAGGAATGTCCTGCCAGAGTCCTTGCAGGAGAAATCAGGCTCCTGGGAATCACTACAGCCGGTTAAAACTGTTGCAGTCATCTGTCAACTGAAAAGTTGCAGTGGGTGTCTGCAATCCTTGTGACCCGCTCAGGAGCGATGCTCAACTTAGACACTGGCTTCAGTAGAGCTGCACAGGCGGGTGATGGAACAAGGAACCTGTGGGGCAGCGGAGTCCTGCTTCTTCCCTGTAGACCAGGCAGTGTCCTCAGCTTCTGGAGAAATCCTTTCAGATGCACCAGGTGCTTCACAACTGTTAAACAAACCAGCTTTCCCAGTTGCCTCTCCTTAAACTGACCATAAGAGAGGATGAACCTCGGAGCCAGGCTGGCCACACGACAACGCAGTCACAAAGCGGGGGGGTGGCTGTGAGCTCTGAGAAATGCCTCCTCTTCCTCAGCACCCTGTCCTCCTGCAGAGGTTTTTCCCCTTCCTCCCCTCGTGGTTTTGAGCCACTCATCTTCCCATGATGGTCTATGCTCATGGCAGGAGGGGCAGCTCCTGCCAGCACTGGCTGCACAGCATCTCCCCGACGCCTGCTCTAACATGATCTCCTGCAACACCCCCCTGCTGAAACCTTCCTGGTGGTTACAGAGGCTGCAGACAGACCCCCTCCAGCTGCCTCCCCTTTCCCTGCACCTCGCTCTCATTCCTGTCCCTGCAGCTTCTTGGCCCTTTGTGGGGGGACAGGGACCGGGAGGGGTGTGCGTGAGGGGGGTACCTATTTAAAAAATAATCCATTGCTTCACAGTGAAGGAAACCCTGCCTTCTGCCTTTTAAAGGAAGGGAGACTGCTGTTAAACTGTCTCCTGGTACGTTGTAGAGCAAATGGAAGCTGTGATCTAATGAGTTGAGGTGTTTTGCCACCCAGGAAAGCACTTGGAAAATCGCTGGGAGGAAGAATCTTGGTTTGCTCTGTAGGAGCTCTGGGTTCTGTGCTGCTTTCGAGTTAGTGTGAGGAGCTTTAGGACACTGAAAGCTCCATGCAGCTGAAGAAAGGACAAGTATTCCCAGGGTGGAAATTTGCTCTGCTTGCTGATACTGGTACATTATTGCTCCCTCCCTTGTATCCCCTGTGACCTGCCAGCAGCGACTCAAATTCAAGGTAGAGCCCGTGTCCCCATCAGCCAGGTCGAGCCCTGCGTGCTGGAGGGGGACCCTCAGGAGAGGGTGTTGCTCTGGTTTGGCTGAGCTGAGGCGCCCGCGTGGGCAGGCTGCAGCTGGGGATGGAGGCCGTGAGAGCTCTCCCCGGGGCGACAGCACAGCGTGGCCATGTGGAGATTTTTCTGAGCTATAATTGCTTTTCTCAGATGAAACAGCAGTGGGAACTGGGAAGGAAATTGGTGCCATGTTAGCACATTTGCAGCTGGGGGGATCCCTTCGTGCTCGCTAAATGCTGCAGGAGATGCTGTGAGGGGCTTCCCCTGGGCTGCGTGGGAGATGCTCTGGAGCAGGGGTGTCCCTGGGGAGGCTCTGCCTGGCCTCCTGCTCCATCACAAGCACTTCTATCTTTAGACAAGAGCTTTTGCCAGTGGCCTGGAGACCTGCGGGTGTTTGTTACCTTTGAGGAGAGGCAAGTGTGGAAGGTGAAGCTGCGCTCAACACTGAATGTCCCACTTCAGGGGTGCTTCCTGAGGAAAAATATTACTAAAGGTGGTTTCCCTTTGCACCCTTTCCTCAGTGTGAAGTGAACTAGCAAAACAGCACTGAAATAGTGCCCTGCTCAGTAATGCAGGGCCCTGACACAGGCTGGGTTTGCAGCTTTTCCCTTTCTAACCAGGCTTCCCAGTGCTGGCGCAGTCCTGCAGAGATGTGTCCTTTCTGGCAGGGTCTGGTAACGAGAGGCTTTGGGCACGTGGACAGGTAACGGTGAGCTGGAAAGGGACTGGTGGTGTAGCTGAAAGTGTTAGGAAATGCATCGGAACTTTGGAAACTTAATCCTGACTGAAATGCTGAAATCTGGGGAAAATGCACAGAGTAGTAACAGGCTTTCTTGTCCCTTCTTGCTGATTCTTAGCAGGAGTGACCTGTCTTTTGAGGATGCAGCAAACCAGAGCGAGGGTTTTCCATGTTGTGGCAATAAAGTGCTCACTTTCCCCAATAATCAGGAGTTAATTGGGATGAATTCAGGCTCTCGGATCAGTGTTGTGGGTTTAGGAGGCACTTCCTTAAGCATTCATGTTGAACTAACAAATTTTTTTATTAATGCTTTCAAATGGAGATTAAAATTATGTGTTTTCTCAGGGACGTCAGCCGTGATGAAACCAAAAATCCCCCTGGTTCAGCCTCTGCTGCTTCCTCTTTGTGTAGCTGAGCCTTAATGCAGTGATGACAGCGCATTAATACCCCTGAGATGCCTGGGAACCCTAACTGGATCAGCATGCTGGAATGGTTATTCCAGCTGGGCTTTCTTTGCTCACAAGAGCTTGTCTGAACGTCATTCATCACTGTGCTGCTAGAACAAGTGAATAGGCTTGAAATATGAATTTGGTCTTTCTCTTTTTCCTCACCTGAGCAAACGTACAAGTCTTTCTTTCTCCCGTAGCGTAACCCAAGCACAAATCCCAGCAGCAGCCAGGTTAATCTCTTCAGCAGCCGAAGCTGGTGCGCAGAACCCGGGGAAGGGCGAGCGCTTTGGGTCGGCGGCAGAGAGAAGCCCATCCCTGCCTGGAGAGGTGGCTCTCACCAGCACGCTCACCCTGAGGGTCACGGCGGTCTGGGGATGGCTGCCTTTGGCCGCCGAGGTGGCAGCAGCTCCAGATTCAAGCGTGCCCCTGGGTGGCTGTTCCCCAGGGGACCGCGGGGACGGGTCCCCTCGGCTGGTGGCCTGGCTCTGCCATGGAGGAATGGGGTGGGCCTGGTGGTGGGGCAAGAGCTGAGGAAGTGCTGCGCAGGAGGGCGCAGCCGCGTCTGTGCTTAGGTGTTGCTTTTTCCTTCCATGTGGATTTTACTGTCAATAAGGCTATTTTTAGCTTCCCCTTCCCGAACTCATAGGCATGTGTATTTTTGATCTGTTTTAAGCATATCTTGCTAGCAAATCTGAAACGTTCTTAGAGTACATCGCATGAATATAAAACTTTTTCCTTAAGAGTTCTTCAAATAATCCTTGCTTGTTAAGTGCTGAAACAATGAGACATAAAGGTCCATTTCTGCAGGGGGCAGTTAAAGGTCACGGGGAGAACATATGAGGGTTGTCCATGGGCCTAACAGGATAAACACAAATGCATTTCTTAATTTCTCTCATCCTCTTGCTGCTCACCCATAAGCAGTGGAAATAATGTAGCATTTTCCCCAGGAGAGGAGGGAGGGTGGGGGAAAAAGGCATCTTAGCTGTGCTGAAGAGCTACACATGCTGAATCTCCTGCAAATTTTCATTTTTTAAAGTAGTGTCAGGTATTATTACCTAAACCTTTTCCTGGCTTAATAACAAGGAATCCTCCCAATGTCAAATGTGGCATTAGAAACAATGGGGCAGATTAACTCCCAGAGATTTCCTGTGACCTTTCGAAGTCTGCACTGAAATACACTTTGTATAAACAGACAAAAATAATATTGAAGGATGGTGGTTGTTTCTTTAGTTTAGAAGCAAAAAAAATGTTTTCCTTAAATCAATACAGCAAGCGTGTGCAGAAAGGTCAGAGTCCCGCAGGCAGCACCGAGGCTGGTGTTTAAACCCTGAGCTGTGGGGGGTACAGCCCCATTGGCAGCGTCCCCAGGTGCATCCCTGGGGACTTTGTCCAGGTTTCTGGTTCTGCAAAGCACCCAACGGCCTCTGGGAAGCTGGGTGTCGGGGGGGGAGCTGCAGTCATGGGCTTTGCAGCTCCTGGTGGGACATGTGCTGTGCTCTGCTCTGGGGGTGCCTGGGGGTCCCTTCAGCTCACCAGGAACAAATACTGGAGCTCTCCACAAAGGGCTGCAAGGCATCTGCCCTGGTACTGACCCAGCCAGGACCCTCCACCACAGCACAGCTTTGTCCTACTTGTGCCACCACTGCCCGTGTGCTGCCTGCACCGATTAATGAGGAGGCATTCGGGGCAGAGCAAGAGGGAGCTGGTTTAATTACCAGGTTACAAGGTGTTTGTGCTTAAATTAGCTTTGCCTCTGTTTTCCTCCCATTACACAAACTTAAAGTACCACGTAACAGTGCAGACTTCTCACAGGTTCTGTAGGAAGAGGCTGTGGCTTTATCTACTGATTAATAACCACAAGCTGGACTGAAGGTTGCAGTGTTATGTTCTCCATGGGTGTATAAAACCAAACGCCTAAGATGTCCTTTTGGTGTTTCTGTGCAGGCATCACACAGGGGCCCAGAGCATAAACACGGCTGTAAAATCATCGTAACATCACACAGCTCAATGACAATATATTGTCTAATTACGGAAGGCTCAAAGATGTCCTCAAGAAGATATAAAGTGGAAATGTAGGTCTATGGATGGATCCGAGATGAATCCCAAGGAGATGGGGTAAAAGAAAGGGGCATTAATGAGTAGCACAGAAATAAGGACTTGAGGAAATTCAGCTATAAAAAGATGGGGAAAAGGGGTTGTCTGTATAACTAGGAAACAACTAAAACAACAGACCAAAAGGGAAACATAAAGCTGGAAATTGGGTAATAAATCTCTGCCCTCATCAAAGAAGAGACAGTTCTATTGGAAAATAAAACCAACACTCTAGAACACAACAAAATGGAATTTATAGTCCAATTAAAAATGCACGACGGAAAAAGGAAAACCTCACATACTTTTCTTCTTACTTTAGGTAGAATACAGGGAGAGCACAGCATAGTGTGTGTGTGGGGGGGGGAATGACAACTGGAAACTGCAGTGCTGCTGCTCAGAGGCTTCTCTCTGCCCCAGAGATGCTCTGTAAAGTCAAGAGCTGCTCCAGAGCTCCCAGTTCCTCTGGGCTTTGGTGATTTGTTTGCTTTACACCAGTCAGATGTCTGGCTCTGGTGCTCCAGCCTGAGGTTGAGACACCATGAAGAAGGGAGCTCAGGCAGGAGATGGTCTCACCTGTACTTGCCTTTGCTCGGCGCTTACAGGGACCGGCCGCACTGCATGCAATGGGACGAGGGGGGAATTTTGTAGACACGATTTAAACCTGACACTTTAAACTGCTGGGAGACGCAGGTGGGGACATGATGGAGACTTGTACCTGGAAGGGCATCAGCAGCGAAGCTGCAGGAGGAGTCGGGAGCAGCCCTGTGGCTCCCCCTGCCCTGGGGAAGTGCTGTGTTGTAGCATTAGTGTGGTGAGGAGCGGAAGGAAACAGCCCGCAGCTTGATGGCATCAGATTGTCTACTGGGAGAGGCCACAGAGACATCTTTAAGCATCATATAAATCAGAAGTGCAGATATGAGGGGGAACCTCTGACTCCCAAAGAACATGGAAAAGGGGGAAAAATGCTCATGTGCTGGCCAGGGAGGACACTTCCCTCTCTGCTGAGACTGGTGTCAGGTCAGGGGAGGAGCGGGGCCTTCGGTAGCATTTCAGTGGGAAAGAGAATGTTTGTGTGTCTGTGGAGGGGGGGAGGAAAGCAAGCACCATTATTAACACAAATACTCCTGAAAACTCGGCAACATGAGCAGCAGCGTGAGCAACAAAAGCTGCACTAACCACACAAACCATCTGGAGCTCCCTGTGGGGTTTAAATAAACTTCCTCAAATTGCTTTAGACATTTTCCACTCTCTCCACTCATCTTGTGTGCAGAGTTCAGCGAGAGACACCGTTTCCTATTTGAACATCACTTGTCGCTTATATGTGGGTTGTTTTTCTTCTCTCTGCCAATACCTTGTTCCCCTGGCTCTGGAGTCTCTGGTGCCCTCGCTGACGCCGGCTCTCAGAGCAGGGGTCTGTGCCCCACGGCGCACGCTGAGGGTTCCCTACTGCCCTTGGGCTGTCACAGCCATGAGGTGATCGCTGGTGCGTTTGAGCACCAGGGACATGTCTCAGCTGCCTGCACTGTCCTTCAGCAGAATCACTGTCCTTCCTCTCCCTGCTCTTCAGCAGCTCCTGTCCTGTCTGGGCTCCAGCCCTGCTGCAATGCAGGCAGCGGTGCCAGCAGCACCAGCTGGTGACCACGTTTCTGTCTGTCTGCTGCTTATCAGGAGTCAAGCCACAGACACTTGCACTCCAGCAGTGAATTATGATATAAAAATAAGCATAGGCCTGATTATTGGCTTTGTCTGCTTTTTGCAGACAGATGCTCCGTTGTTTGTTGAGCCCGTTCTCTGCGTCCGCAGACATGTACACAGCGCACAGCATTTTACATTTGCAGGCGCTCTTGTATCTTAATTTTAAAAGTGCGCCCTTTAAAACACCCCAGAAATGCATTTTGTGTGTCGTCTGTTACATGACCTTCTCCCAAGGGCAGTGTAGTTAGCAGTGACCCAAGACCAGAAGACCTTTGTTTCCCAACCCCGTCAGAAAAGGAGATTCCCCCTCCCAGCCGTGACCCAAAGCCGATGTCTATAGATCACAGCCCTCCCACACGGGTGCTGAGTGGTTCAGCCCAAGGAAGGAGAAACTTTGTTGTGCTGGAGCTGACCCCGGGCTCAGAGTCTGTTTTCTTCTAGACAGTGTGAAAATACGCTGAACTAATTAATGGTCATTAATTGCCGATCTTCCCATCTTACAAGGTACAGACGACTGAACTCTTAGGGGGTTGCCCAGTGCGTGATGATGAAGTAGGTCCTTTTGGCACCAGTATAGACTCGATTTGCTGAAATACAGGTGGTCTGTGAATATCCGAGCTCACACAGTGATAAAACCAGCTTGTGTCAAACGTGCTGTCCCTTGCCCATCTGCAGACACAGTGTATATGTGGCAAGTGGATTCATTAAAAAAATCATACAGAGGGAATATTTTGTGATATTATGCCTACCGGAGTTGTTACACCCACGTTGGATAGAAAAGAGCCCCTGCCCCTTCACCGTGCTGTCTGTGCTGTGACATTTTCAAATCTCAGCCCTGTCCTGTCCACCGATACTGCAAGAGTGTGTCCTGAATAAGGGGATTTGGTGAAGCTCTGCAATACTCAGCAATTTCAGCTCCCGGGGATACACAGGAGCAATTTGCCTCATGCTCCTTGTCATTTCAGGTTTCATTTCTGAAGAAATTTAAAGGAAATCTCAGCCCAAATTACTCTGTATTTGCCTCCCATCAGAGCAGAATTGTCTGATAGCTTTTACTTGATTTCTGCACGAAACCCCGTGTCTTAGTCAAGTACTTTTTGTATGTATAAGGAGGACATGCAGGTGCTGGGAAGGGTAACACCCAGCCTTGAATCCCAGACTCCTAGCACGCTTGGTTTGCTGCAGCTCTCCAGCCAGAGGAGATGCAGGAGGACATCTCCCTCCTGAAGTCCTTTGGCTCTGGTCAGAGCTTACCCTGCACAGGGGTGGCCAGGCGGTGCCTCGCCCAGTACTGGGAGCTGCTGGGCAGATGGTGCTGCTGCCCGGCACTGGCCCTTCCTGGATGGAGCTGGTGAGGCTGCAAATAACCAAGAAATTCCTGAGCACCTGCATTTCCAGCGGGTGATAATGGAAAGACAGCTGTAATTGCTGCCCGAAGTTCTGGTGCCATGCAGTACCAGCGAACGCCTTTGCTGTGCCGCGCGGTGCCGGGAGGAGCGTGTGTGGGAGACCCCATCCGAGTGGGAAAAGCCCACGTGAGGAACAGTGACCTAGGCCAGACGGTCTCTGCTGCTCATGCCCAGTCTGGCTTTACTCTGCTTCTCAAATAATAATAGAGCAAATTTTCTAAGGCTCTTGGTGACAGACAGCTCTTTCCTGAGTTCTTCAAAGGAAAAAGCTCCTTTTTTCAGACCTTACTGAGGTCACTTAGGCTACAGCACAACATCACTACATGGCTTTCAACAGCATTTTCAATTAGCACCAAAACCTAATGAGAGTACGTAATCACAGGTACTCGGCCGCCACGGGACTGATAGGAGATGCAGACTTCAAATGCAGTGTCTTTAGAAACTCAGCAGAAGAAGCTCTTTATGCCCGTTAGCCTGATACGTGCTTTTTCACTTGTGCATTTTGCCAAGGGGATGATATTTGGTTAATTATGACAGAAGGAGAAACGTCCTTGTCTCATAAGGACTAAGACTGGTCCCGTAAAGCAGAAGTCAAAGGGCAGGTGTGGTGCACAGCAGCACAATTCAGATAAAGAACCATTGGGAACCCCAGAAGCAGAGAGCAAAGAGGATGAGTTGCCTGGTAGCCGAGACTTTGCTTTTATGATTAATTTCTAGTATCTCTGTTCATACACACAGCCTGGATCCAGCTGTTCATCCATAACCTGCCGATCTGCCTCCCGTCTGTCACCTGGCAGGGCTCCGAGGCTGTTCCTGGCCGGGAGAGGCCGGTGGCCACGGGGAGCAGGTCACCCGCCCCTCGGCTCAGCCGGGCCCCTGCTCCTTGGCCGGGCTGCGCGCACTGCCCTGTCCCTCTCCTGCATTACCGTGCCTCTGCCATCACGTTTTTATCCCTCGTTTTAAAGTGCCCTTCAGATGCTCAGCAGACACCTTGTCAAACAAGGTCATGCCCTGAGAGGCTTTGAATTTGTTATGCCAGAGGGACGGGGTGAGCAGGGGGGAGGGAAGGGCAGGCGGGGTGGGGGTGAACAAAGTTTTGCACAGACAGACCTCTGAGGTGCTTTGGAAACCTCGCTCGTGTCTCAGTGTGTTCCAGGCATTCCCGCTCTCTGTGCATGGGATTAGCTCTCCCAGTGCCAGCCGAGTGCTCGTGCTGCCCGTGGCCACAGCGGTGGCCGTCGGGTGCTTTGCATGGGCCCCTTCGAGCCACCGGTTCCTGCACCCAGCCGGGACCTCATCCCTTGGCAGGTCTTGTTCTGACCGTCCCATTTGTTTCTTGCCCTCGGCCTGACTTTATGAACCAACTGAAGTGCTTTGGATGGTCTGGAGTTGTCTCTGAGCTCAACTGGGGACAGCTGCCTTAGAGGGGAAATCTGTGGCCCCTCCAAATAGCCACAAATCACCTGAGTCTGGGGCTGCTTTTGTTGCTTTTGATAGCCAGGAAAAAAAAAAAAAGTCAGTGCAAATTCAATAGGGACCAGAGTTTGGAAGTCAAATATTAGATTTCTGCCCTGGAAAAGCAAGTAAAGAGGAGGAACCTTTATTATTAAGTGTCCCTGTAGCACAGACTGTCTGAGAGTGAATTCTCCTGGCTGATTCAATTGGAAACAATGTTTTCAAAAACAAGATGCATCTGTTCTCACCTCCCCTAATGAAATTATTTAGCACCCTACTATTATACTGTTTCAAGAAATAAGATTCACTGGATGATAAAAATGACACAAAAAATTGATCCAGGCAGAGGAAGAATGGAGCAACAGTAGTAACCTGAACAGCTGTGCCACACTAGCACATTTTCTTAGAATTTTTCTACTTTCTGTAACTTCTAATTTATCTTTATTGTTATAAATTTCATATTTTTCCTTTATGCTTTTTGTGTTTTGTTTCTGGCTTTCAATTTTATTGCTGGCTTCAGCTCAGCAGTAAACAGGGATGGGCTCCTAGCCAAAGCTATCTTCTCCTCTGTGGTGCTAACGAAAATGTGTCTCTCTTTTCTGGTAAATTCTCGGGAGCTGCCTGGTCACAGTGTTCCCCTCCCGCCGGCGCGAGGGTCGGCCAGGCCTTCCCGGGAGCCCTTGGCCAGGACTCTGGAGCCAGTGCTGTGTAAGCAGCTGCCTGGAACCAGGAAGTTACTTAGGGCGATTAAACGACTCGACAGGTTGCATCTCGCGCGCCTCAGAGCATCAGCCGTGACACAGCTCTGCCCTAAGCTGATGGGATCCAACTGCTGCACTGCAATGAAAGGGGCTTTCAGCTCCTTCTGGGCAAGGGCGTTTCCTGGTGTGCTCAACCTTCGCTCTCCACAAAGGCTTGTGTTTGCAAGGCTGAACACAGCTCAGAGACACAGAAAGATGCTCCTTGGTTGACACAAAGTAGTAGCTGCTTCTGTGGCTCTGAAGCACCTTATCTGAACAGGTTTTTCCTTGGCTCAGACAGGGACCGAGCCAGGCCAGCCCACGTCTGCCCTCGCATGTCTGACCAGCCTGTCTCCAAGCTCTGTGAGTGCCGGGGATGGTCTGTGGCGTGTTTGCCCCGTCCCCGTGGAGCCATCAGCCTCGCGGCGCGGGCTCTGTCGATGGGGAGGAGGAGGTGGCTGGTAGAGCTGCTGGCGGATCCTGACGTAAGGTAACGAGGCTGGTGCTCAGAGCCTCGGCTGGCAACTGCAGCTCTCCCACCTCGGCATGCGTCCCCCCGCCGCTTTGCATAAGCCGGTTTTTGCTAATGGGAATTATTGGTGCTTTCATCTGCACTGCTGGTGGAACTGCTGTGGAATCAGCACGATTCCCACCGCTCTGCAGCCCAGAGGGGACGTGCACCTGGCCAGGAGCTGCTGGCACAGCCTGTGGTGAGACACGTCCCCGCGCGGGCTCCAGTGGGGACCTGCTCCCGGGTCCTCTCCAGACCTGGTCCTGGGCTACTGGAGGGCTACAGAGCACACTCTCAGATCCTGCAAGATCTGTTGTGGTCCAGTTTCCACTTGTTTAAACCTCCTCCAGGATGCCCCTGGCATTTCCTGATGTTTAGAAGGAGCTGCAGAAAGCTTTTCAACAACCATGGTAAATTCAAAGGATTGGGATTTAAAACCAGCAGTCGTGGGGGTGCCGATGTACCTGGCTAAGAGAAGGCTCCATTTTCCCTGGTCTCTGCAAGCTCACTCCAGCAGTGCTGTTCTGAATAACGCCCCAGTTCCTGGAATCTTAGGCACAGGCTGAGATTGCAGTATTTTTAAGACATAATGAAAAAGGTAATTTTCCCAGCCTCCCTGCAATCTTCATCATTGGGGAGGTATTTTGTGCAATTTTCAGTACTAGCTGTAATCACGCTCCCAGAGATGATAGCATGCTGCTGTGTTGCTGGGGTTCTTTGAACCCTGTGATGTTTTGGGCCCCTCAAGCAGAGGGAGGAAGAAGGGAGTACAGCCACAGAGGTGCCACCTCTGCTCGCATAAGAGGCTCCAGCACCGGGAGCGCAGTGTGTCATCTGGGCAAAGGCTGTCCTGAAACCCAGACTGGAATCTCTCATGAGATGAGAATCTGAAAAAACAGAGATCAGAGGTGAATGAACCCCTCGAATGTGTTAGCACATAGAACGTATGTCCCATGAAGGGGACACCGACGTGTCCCCGGTCACATACTGCGGTCTGGCACTCTTCTGCCATGCTGTTGCTTTAGGGCAGAAACCCACAGCACTGAAATGATGACGATCGTCATAATAATTTTGGTTGGATTTGATGCTCTGTAATGCAAGGGGCACAAGTCTCCTATGATGTCCAGCATATTAGCCTTTGAAAACACGACGAGGCTTGGAAAAGCTTCTAGATTTGTAGCCCTGGCTTTGTCTGTTATGCGCTTGCTGGAACCAAGGGCAGGGGGGAACGTGGAAGAGGGGAGATAAGGGCTGGAGTAAGAGGTGCAGCTCTGAAGGCAGCAAAGCTCTGTGGCTGCTGTTTTTTCCCCCCTCTCCTGGGAATCCCTTTGGAGGCAGATGTCGAACGTGGCTCAGCGCGGGGTGGGAAGACACAGGAGCAGCGCTGCAGCTGCGCAGGGACCCCCGGCTGGACCAGCCACCTGAGGCAGCCCTGCCCTCGCCCTGCCCCTCTCCCCTGCCCCGCAGAGAGGGTCCATTACGGCGAGACTTGGGTTGGTGGAGGATGATGAGTTGTGAGACAAGAACGGAGCAGAGTTGTGAGGAGCACGTTGCTAATGCCTGAGTGTGTAGATAGATGGGGTATTGCTGACAGGACAGTGCTCCCAACAGCAGCTCTTGAGTCTGAGAGCTCCCAGCAGTGAAGCTGGTTGGCCTGAGCTCCATCTGCTGACACGGCAGCGCTGTCATACAGCCGGGGGCAGCGCAGCTCGGAGGAGGCTGCATTTCGCTCCCCGACTGCCTCTACCAGACGAGCGGGATGCTGAGGGGTAACGCTAAATAGCACAGAGCCTGTAATGCACTTGCAGCAGCAGCAGCTGATGGAAGGAGAGTGCAAAGTTGTGTTACCAGCAAAATGGAGCACTGGAGCTTGGGCAGCAGCCTTCACGGTGCTCATGAAATAAAAACATGCCTCTTGCGCTACGTGCCAGAAGCCATTACCCAGAAAGCAAATCATCTCCAGAAAGGGCCGTGAGGAGAGCACGGCTCAGAGATGGGGGGTCTGCAGCAGCTAATCTGCAATCATTCGCTTAATCAGCACGTCTCTGTCACCGCCGCTCTGCCTCGTGTTTCTAGTGTTAGGGCTTGTGATAGATATTCGCAGGCAATAGGACGCAAACAAGCTGTGATGCTCAATCGGATGATGTTAGGGATTTGAAGGAAAACAGAAATGAAAATGTCAAACCTGTTAAGATTTGGAGTGCTTTCTCCAGAACGTGGGCAGGAGGGACTCCAGGAGGTTGTTTAAAAATAGGAGCCAGAGGGAAATTGCTCTCACAATGGTGACATTCTGGTGTTGATGCCTTGCTGGGAGCACTGTTCACTCAGCTTTTTATAGATCACAAAAGAAAAAAAACAAATAAATCATGTGATGGTTAATTTATGACCCGCTCAAAAAGCAGGAGCTCAAAACTCAGCTCAGTCATATTAGGTTCAGCCTTGACAGTGTCTGTCACAGCTCTGAGTGCCTGAACAAAGAGGCAGAAGAAGGTGGGAGAAACAGAGTCACCTGTCCAAGGCTTGGGGCCTCGTCATCATTTTTACCTGTGTAAGGGCAGCGCAGGACGCTGCCGCCTCGGGAAGGTGGTACCTTACACCTCTCTTCATCTCTGGAGTACAGATCTGCACCTCAGCGCCGAGCAGAGCAGCAGGTCAGCTGCCTGTGCTGCCGCTGCGTGCTGCTCAGCTCTGCTGGGGCTTCTCTGCTGAAGCACAGCACCAGCAGACAGCTGCTGAAAGACGGCTTGTCTGAAAGCACAGGAGGGGTAAGGGCTATTTGGAGGAGTCTTGGGAACTTTAAGTATGAAGGTAACATGGTTGTTTCTCCTCAAAGAGGGCACTGTGCACTGAAGAGATCAGGAAGGGGCTTTTACCTGCTTGCTGCAATTAAATGCCAGTTCATGCTGCACGTAACTCAGGCTTTTGCTCAACTAAAACATGCAGATGTGATAGTGTAAAAGTCTTTTCTTGTGTTCAGTTATGTGTAAGGCTTTGGTTTGTACTGTGTTGAATGGGAGGCAGCATTACGAGAAAGCTTTTTGTTAGACTGAAACCAGCGTGCTGGGAAAGGAAGGGAAAGGAATCCATGCACAGATGGATTCTCCTCCTCTGTGGTTCCTCCAGCAGCCCCCGACCCACGTGGCTTTGCACAGGGGCAGGGAGCGAAGGGTCAGGCCCAAGGCATCCAGCACAGGAGTCCTGTCCCTCCCTTCCCCCTCCCCGTCCCTGCACAGAGATGTCTTCACTTGCCCCCACAACGCGATTCCTGCCATGTGCCAAGGAGGAGTTTGGCAGGGCTGTGTCTGGCGGCTCTGCCAAGAGCTGTTTGGCAAACACGGTATCGATAGACCGGGAGAGCAGATTCCAGGTCTGCAGTATGGCCCAGCTCAGACAGTTAGCAAACAAACTATTGTGCCTCCCTGTTTCTTGCTCAGCTTCTCGAGTCTCCCCCTCGTCTCCTGTACCAGACGCGCGGGTGCCTGGCAGCTGCTGCAGGGATACGGGCACCTGGGGTTGCGTGGGATGGTGGGGGGTCTGCAGCCCCCCATCCAGCGTCCCCTCTCCGGGCAGCCCGCTGCCAGACCCAGCATCACCCCCAGGCTTCGTGTCAGCTCAGGGGAAGGTTTCTTTTTGCAGCCCTTTAAGACTGCCAGGATTCCCTAATGGTTACAGCTGCTGGTAACATAAAAGTGATTTGTTCTAAGCCTACAAATACAGAAACATTTTGCCTACCCCATTTTTCTTCTTGTCTGAGAAGAGGCCAGGCTAATACATCACAGGGGCTGCAAAGCAGCATCACAACCATCAGCTAATGTACGCAAATGCCGAGGATCCTTCTGCCCATATCCTAGCACAGGCTGGGGACTCCTGTCCTCATTGCCCTGTCTTTTCTCGGTAATCCACCGACCAAGGCTTATGTCACACGGGACAGAGCAGGGACCAAAGTGACACCATCTCAGTCCCTGCATGGGTAAGGAGTGGACGTGCCCATTCCCTCCGTGCTGAACTGAAATGCTGTGCTTCGGGAGGTCTGGAAAAAGGGGTGACTTTGTACCGTGCCATATGCTGTCCTCTGTAACCATGCCCCAGCTGGCACCAAGCTCCCACCCTCCCTTTATCTTTCTCAGCTGTTTACAACATCAGACGCTCTTCGCAGCCACAACTGCCTTTTGCCCTTTTGCAACGGGGCCCGTTTGATGCCGGAGCCTCCTGGGTGTCCCCGTCCCCGTGCTGGCAGGAGCGTCTCGGTCGCGGGGAGACGCAGCTCTGCCACAGGTGGTCTCGGCTCTCTCCTCTCGGCACCATCCCTCCCTCGGCTCCGTGCTCCCAGCGCGGGCGGCAGCGGGAGTGAGCAGCGCGCGTTGAGTAATCAAAGCAGGGAGCAGACAGGGAGGCTGCGAATACACCGAGCGGTACAAAGGGCAAGACAAAAATAAAGAGTCTGATTCAGACATTCAGGTATAAGATGACAAAAACATAAACAGCACGCTAGTGCCTGTAAATGAATTGCCGTTCAGCAGCCGGGCGCGCGGGGCTGACGGGGACTGACAGCTCCTCTCATCATCTTTTCAATTACCTGCTGAACAGCGGGGCCTCACAGGCAGCGGCGAAGTCACCGGCCCTTAGAGAAAGCAGCTGATGGATCAGCAGCTGTCCCTACCCTTGGAAGAGGTGAGGAATAAAGACCGGCTTAGGAGGTTTCTAAGCCTCCATTCAATCCCCTGCCGCATCGATCGCTCTCCTGTTGCATGAGGGCGAGATGGAGACGGTGCCTGTGTCCCCCTGCCCCGTTGGGCGCTCCTGAGGGGCTCTGTGCCCTGTGCCACAGGGCTGTGTCCGTCCCCAAACACCTGGAGCCCACCCAGGATCTCCACCCTGCCAGCAGGGAAAGGGGTTTCCTGGTGGGGCAGGTGGCAGCTGCTTTATGCGAAGTTATTATTGATACACACGTGTGCGAAGGTCGCTTCCTGGCCACCCTCATGCAGGATGGGAGCCACAGTGAACATCTGACTCTGGCTACTCAGGGGTAGCAGCCTGGCTTTGAGTCAGGTGAAAATTATCTCCTGTATGCAAAATCCCAAAGGAGCAGAGCTCCTCGGCCACTCCTCTCCATACAGGAAAACGGAGGCAGTTGCGGAGTGGCCACAAAACCCCCCGGGGCTGGGTGGGGAGGGAGCGGAGCTGGACTCCGCAGGCTGGGAAAAGCAGAGCAGGGAAACAAAAACTTTCCTCACATAAAAAGTCATAACGTTCACCTTATAAAACCCACAAATTCAGTGATTTAAAGAAGGGAAAACTACTATTTGTTTCCAAATTTACAGGCAATAATACTTGATTTAGATCCCTGTCTGGCTCCTGTATAGACTGCAGTATAATTTAAAGGACAATAAAGTCTGGGACCATAATACCATCACCACAATAAATCAGACTCGCTACCACTACTCAGACCAGGAATTGTTAATCTGGGTTCCAAATGATACGCTTGCATATTGCTTATTTTAGCTGTTTATGCAGCAAGCTGAGATAGCACTTTTGCCTGTTACTGACTTTTACTTTTGCAATGAAATATTGTCTCCTCCTACCAAAGGGACGTTTATCACCCGATATACGTGGGGCAGCCTGGTGTGCTGCGCGCACAAAGCATCTGCTACCAGGGTACAGGTGGACCCTGCGCGTGCCACGCGCTGCTCCGGTCTACGACGTTCTCGACGCCCAGGGCTCTAACTCATCCCCGGGGCCCGCTCGCCGGCACGGCTCGTTCCGTGCGCTGGGGCACAGGACGGTGCATCCAGGGAGCTGGGGAACGCTGGTCGTGCCGCTCCCAGCGCCGGCCGCTGCCCGCGGGAATAGCCTGGACCCGTTCTCCTCTCCCAGCACCTCCTGGGACGGCTCGGGGTGCCCAGGCAGCTCGTACCTTTTGCAGGTACGGACCAACAGCAGCTTTGGCAAAGTCTATTTACAACACTGAGATAGAATTTAACTTAGAAAAAAATCAACTTTGGGAGGTTTTATAATAACACAAGGGAGCGTGGGAGGCCTGTTAAATTTTGAGGGGGAAAGCACATTTTTTGTCAAAAAGTACCTCAGAGAGCTGATGAAATTGGACTGGTTTTTCACGGGTGTTTCTGGCCCATGGTCACCGTGCTGATGTGCTGCTGGGGTGGGTGAGCCCGTGGCAGGTTTCCAGCCGGGTCTGGCTATGCACCTGGCTCAGTGACAAAGGACAACCCGTGTCCCAGCAGGAGCGAGACATCATCAGCACTTGTCCCAAGCAGGCTCATTTTCTGATTACAATCTCACACTTTGAGCAAGGGATTGATTCACCCAAAGCAACAAAAGCAAGAATGAGACTTTTCCGTTTTCTTCCCCCGGGACAGAAGCCAATTAAGTGCAGTAATCTGTGCTCAGGTCAGAAGCCAGGCAGAGCTCCTGTGCCCGCTGGCCTGGGAGAGGCAGCAGGACGAGCATCGCTGCCGGCGTCTCCCTTTCTTTTTGGTAAAAATCTCAGTTACCACCAGGATTTTCCTCATCACTCCGGACTCAGTAGAACACAAAAAGCTATCCCAGGGAGCACGCAGGAAGCCAAGCCACCTTTTCAGACCCTTTCCCCAGTAACTCTGACTGAAGACAGTGATATTTTATAAGTTTGTGGACCGTTGTTGCATCTTTACTGAGATTTCATCACACGAGGTGTAACCTGCCTCTAATAGAAATTACTAGAATTGTATATTCTCAAAGGAATGATGAAATTGGCCTTTGAGCAGGGGTCTTAATCTGAATGCAAAACACTATAAGCTTCGTGTTTAAAATGAGCAGAATTGCTGACTCTTGTGAAATCCCAGGGGTTTCATGAGAGGAGACAGTGCTGCCGTCAGGGGCAGCCCAGCTCACAGCTGCACCCAGGGGCTTCTCTGCCTTATCAAGGGATCAGCATCATTTTCATTTGCAGGAGTGATCTGTTTTCATCTGGTGTAAAACATTAAGATGTTAACATGAATTTTAACACACTCCTCAGGACTAGTTAAAAACTTGTGTTTTTAATAAAGTACAATTTATTTGTTAAACAAATAGCATATTAAAAAAAAAACAAAACATGGCAGCCTCCCACATTGTCTGGAAACCACATTCCGTCTGAAGTAAAGGACTGAAAGTTACATTTGTATATAATGAAATATTCAGCACTGAAATTTTCCCCAGGAATGTCCCCATCTGCTGCTACATTTCTCTTTCATGCTAATTATTAAATATATCTGCATAGAAATAAAGAATAGATTTCCTTTAAAGAAGCAGAAGTAAAATTTAGTGAGTGTTTGGTGTTGGGGTGTGTTTCTCCCTTTGAAGTTGCTGTTGCCTCCCTGCATCCTGAGCCACGGGCATCATCCTCCTGCCATCAGAACAGCAAAGCTGTGCTGAGAGCAGCACCACAGCTCCCAGCCCTGTTCCCAGCACAGCTCCCAGCCAGGCTTCTCTCTGCTCCGCTCTGCAGCCACCTGCCCTTGTCCCCTCTCATTATCCATCAAGCTCTTCTCCAAACCCAGTCCTCAGCTAATAAACACAACTTGTCACAGCTGTTCCGAAGCAAACTACAAGACCTAGAGCTGTGTGGAGAGAGCCCCAACACCTCTGCCACCCCAACCTGGCAGAGCTCCAGTTACCTTGATCGTTTTGCTTCCTGGTGAGCCGATTTCCCACCTTCACTGGAGGGTATGCTCGGGGGTAAGGGCAGCGTTAGGTTCACAAAACCTCTCACAATACGATGCCCTAGCTTGGTGAGGACCACACTCTTAAAACTCAGTGCATAGCACCGAGTGTACCGACTCGTATCGCGTAGCCGACGGACCAGCTGGGGCTGGGGCTGAGGCAGCGCAGCCGAAAAGCGCTGCCGGGGTCCTGGTGCGGTTCCTGCTGCTGGTGCCTGTCAGCTCTGAACCCCTGGGGAATCCGTATCTAGCACAAGTTGCCTGAGGTCCCTCTGCTGCTGCGTTGGTGGAGCGCGACCGAGTCGGGTCTTGTGAGCTGTGTGGTGGGAGACGGGACATGGGGGGAAGCTCCTCTAGGGAGTGTTTTGGGGAATGTGTTCCCTCTGCTTCCCTCACTTTAAAAAATGTAGTGAAATTATTAAGAAATATGAAGTAACAACTGTGTTACACTACAGAAGTAGCAAATGCTTCGTGGAAAAAAGAATGAGAAAAATTCTACTTCCTTCTTGGTGTCATTATTGATACTGCCCCTTTCCAAAACCAGTCCTGTGCCGAGAGCTTTGTGGGCAGGAGCCGCCATCACCCCTCCCGTCACACACCGATTCTGGGTGCGTTGAGCCCACTCCCTTGCTCAGCAGGTTCTTGCCCTTTTTGGTGACTCCAAGAGACTACAGGAATACAAATAAAAAGCACCACTAATAACATCTCTTAGCAGAGGCCTCGCATCGCTCCGGCTCATCAGCTCCCGGCTGGAGGCGCGCGGGTGGCAGGAGCCCTGCCCCGTGGCGCGGTCACCCCGCTGTCGTCCTTCATACTCTTAGATGTTCTCTCTCCTTACTGCAGCAAATGTGTCCCTAATAGTGCAAATTGCTGCAGAAGTGTTAATGAAACACGTTGCAACTGTAAAGTAGGAAGAAATCTGTTACTATAAATTGCGTTTCGATTTCCTTATTACCAATTAGACAGAGAGAGTCAAGCAGGTCATATTTGTGTACAGCTCGTCGGGAACAAGCTTTCACAGTTAAAATACCAGCAGCAAGAGCTGTGTAATTGTTTGCTCTGCCTTTCTCAAGGGACAGGGCTGGTGCTCAGGCACAGCAAGTGGGAGAGGTCTGGTTGGGGATGGAGATCACCAGGGTGTCTGCCTGTCTGTCTGTCTGTGGTCTCATCAGTGGATTTCTTTCCCCACAGTCCTAAATATCCCTGTTCTTAATCAGGGAACCTTTTGTAGCAATTAAATATTCTTACCTCTAGGAAGATTTTCATAATCCATAATTTATATCCCATGTGTTTCATATTATAGGGTGGTTTTAAAAATCTACAGAAAGGTATCTTGTTGATGACCACTCTTGAAGTACAAATCCTGTTTGCACCTCCCCTCTTTATGCCATAGGAATTTTCTGAGACAGAAAAGTGAGAGCCACAAAGGTCAAGATTAAAAGATCTCTGTAATGAGGTTTGATTCATCCTTCCATCATCCCTGGAAGAAATGCATTGAATTGTACTCCAGAGTTTGCTGTTCATGAGGCTTTCACATGAAATCTTGAAACACTTGAAATCCATATGTTTCTGGTAGAAACTGCAGGTCAAATGGTTGAGCTGAGAGAAGGTATTTTTGGTTTGTCATCCAGGCAAAAAGCTCCTTTGATTTTTTTAATGAAACATGTTCCTGGTGTGGAGATGAATGGTAACCGTGTGGTAAAGCTATCTGGGATCCCTCAGCAGGCAAAGTCTGTGCTCGTGTCTGATCTCCTTCCATTTGGTGACAGTGCAGATAAAAGCTTTGTGTTCTCATACGCTGGAATATTTCATTCCTCCTCACATCTGGTTTCCCCAGTTTAGTCCAAATGACAATGGAATTATCATATATAATGGCAAGCAAAAATCTAATTCAAGATGCTTTCCAGAAACTTTCTGTCCAACAGATTCAGCTCTGTCCCTTTCAATTAGCTCTTCGGTCTTCTCCGAGTTAATTGCAAAACTGTCATCCTGACAGTCTGCTGTAAAACAAGGGGAAGAAAAGACTGAGGCAGAAGCCAGAGTGTGTGAATTATTCAGAGATGTCATGGATTTCTCAAGGGGACTCAGGTGATGTCTGTTCATGACCAAGAGCTTAGAAGACCCAGAGAAAACCTGGGAGAAAATTCAAGCCTTGCCAAGATATCCCGATCTGAGATGACACGTTGTCCATGTCTTTGTCCCTGTGCTCGAAGTGAAGCAGTGCAGACACACGGAACACTTCATGTGTGTTTAAAGCTGCTTTTCTGCATCGCTCATCTTCCCTGAGCCCCAACCTGCTCAGGTGCCGTCCACCTTCAACTTCTCAGCTCCATCCTGCATCTTCCCCCTCTGCAGGGCTCTGCGGCTCACATTTGGAGTGTTGTGGCTCTGGGGACACGGGCCAGGGAAAGCCACCGCCAGTGGGCAGCTGCTGGGGTGGGGAGGAAAGCTCCAGTGACCTCCAGCTGAGCCACTATGGCTCGGGGCTGTCACTGAGTCACAGGGTGGGCTGGAGTCCCCCTGGAGACCCCCACGGGGTCATTCGTGGTGAAAATGCACAGTAGGAAACGGTCTCTGTGCCCTGAAGGATCGAGGATGGAAGTGACAGAGAAGGGGATGGGGAGGACAGGAGGGATGGGGAGGACAACAGTAGCGACTCGCCCCAGGAGAGCCATGGGGACGGGGACCGTGGGCGGAACACCAAGCTCTGCCCAAACCAGTACCGACCACAGGGATCCAAACCCGGTCACCAGTAAAGCAAAGCAGGCGAGAGGCGAGCTGGCCCGTGCCGGCAAGGGGGGAGAAAGCGTCAGGGACAGGAGGAGCCGCGGTGCAGCTTTAGATGAGCCTCTGCCCGCTCTGGGAAGACTCCAAACCCCATCTTTTATGGGTCACCTGATGGAGTGGCCGCGGGGCAGCGTTCCTATTACTGCGCGAACTAATGCGTTATGTCTTTGTTATGCTAATGTCCCAGTGCTGCACAATTTAAATAGCACTTCCAGAAAAATTAAGTATGTTCATTGACACAGTGAAATGTTTTCACCCTCCGTGTAACCTTCACAGTTTCTGTACAAAATCTATCAGTCAGTAAACTATTCATCTGCGAATGCTTACCAATTATTATGCTAATGTATTACAATACATTACAGTGAATTCTTTTTAAATGCCAGGAAATGCAGCTGTCTGGCACCTACCTCGCCTGTATTATGGAGCTATCAATAAACAGCAGAGCATTTGCAACTGGATTTTGACTGCTTTGTCAGAACTATGCAAAAATTTCTTATCATTTAATATTACAGAGGAATTCAGGAATTAAAGTGGCGTGATGTATTCTCCATGCGGTGGGCTCGAGAATGGCACATAAATACCAAGTAGGTGGCTGTTGCATGGGTGCTGTACTCAGCCAGCTCCTGCATGAGCACGCTGGCACGCAGCACAGCGAGTCCTGGATGGGACACGCTGCTGGGGCCAGCACGTGTGTCTGTGTACTGTGGCGTGTCACTGCCCACGGAGGTCACAGCTCTTCGGAACTGAGTGACCCTAGAGCTGAGACTGGCATATCTAGACTGCAAATGGAGATACTGGGTTATATACAGAGTATAGGATGTTGATAGTTCACACTGAGATGATTCCTTCCACAGACCAGAGCAACTGCTTCCAGGTGCTAGAAGGAACTCTCTCTTTTGTTGCCTGCTAGGGGAAATATTCAACATAAATTTGGCTGTACTCTAAATCATTGGCACGATAAAAATCCTAGTTTGTTACCTAGAATTAATATCTCCTGTTGAAAAGATGAAATTGCTTAGTCTGTGCATTTTAAATCTCACTGCGCTGTTAACTCGCTGCCTGTGCTGGGAGGAGTTTGCTTTCCCAGCAGGGCTTTGCATCCCCCGCCTCAGAACATGTGCAGATCCGCGGGCCAGCAACCGGCAGTTCTCCGCTATCCACGGCTACATCTGCTTACGTAAAAGTACATACTTGGTATTTTTAAACACTTGCAATTGCATAATGCTGTAATGAATTCATTTATTCCTCTGTAGCATGACACAGAATGCTGGAGAGGGACTGTGCATACATTAGCGGTGTAAAAAACTTCTTGGCTCCACAGAGGCCCCTGAGAGTTGGGCTCCAGCGCCCGGCCCTTTGCTGGTGCCCCAGCAGACACTGGCTGTCCTGCAGCCAAGGCAAGCCAAGCCTGGCTGCACAAGGGTCTGTCAGGCAAGGGAATCACACCCTCAGAGGCAGCAGAAATCTCCATTTCCTCAGAGGAGGTAACACTCGGGGTGATGAGATGCTGCCAGAGCCTGACCTCCCATGGAGCCGAGCTCACTGGGCTTGGACCTGGCCTGGGAGGGACCTGCCAAGCATTTCTTCACTGGCAGGGAGGTTGTGCATGGGGAGAGCAGAGCAGGAGCATGGTGTTTGCTGCAGAAGCAAACCCTCTCCTGTGTACCAGCCCCCCATCACAGCCAGCCCTGCCTGCCCAGCCCGAGGGTGTCAGGCTGCCCGAGCATCTCCGCCCTCCAGCCTGCCCAGCAGCACGGTGACTGTGGCTTTGCGGTCCAGGGGCAGTCTTGCTGTAGCATGGTCTCCATCGCTGGCCCATCCCTGGACGCGGGGCTTACTGCAGCCATGAGCTGTGGTGAGTTTTCTGCAGCAGCCCGTTGCACTGTCAGCCCCGCGGCTGGTAACTGCCGAGCCTTTTAGATTAAGGTGAGTTGCCTCAGTGTGGCAGCTCTTTGGGAATTTTTAATTGAAAATGCAAAGAAAAATAAGTGCAGCTAGAGGCATCCATCAAAACTTCTCTGGTTCCCATATTTGGCTTTTCTCAGAAGCTAATATCTATGAATTTGGTTATTAGAGTCATAATGTTCTAATTATTTCATTTAATACTCTAATTATCCCTTGTGATTAATCCTGACCATAACAGAAATGTCTGTGAGTCTGGAAGGCATGTTCCAATAGATTTTGCGTTATGAATGTTAATTTGAGTTAACAAGTGTGATAGCTAGAGGAAAAGAAACCAAAGAGCATGAGGACTTCGAGCTTCTGAGCAAGCGCGGGGGCTTTTCCTGCTCGTCTTTGCCAGTAACTGGGCCAGCAAGCCCGAGTTTCTGCTGGCGTGGACTCTGTGACTTCCATGTAGTGCTGGAAAATCTGTGTCCGTGTGTGGAGTTTCAGCAGGCGAGCGGTGACAAGAGCAAGAGCTGGCACAGGCTTTGGGCAGCCCGGTGTCCGAGCGTTGCTTTAGCAAGCACGGCACTGTGACCCTACTGTGCTCATACTGGACATGTCCACGTGCAGAGTGGGAGCCTGGTGGTTGGTGCAGATGTTCTCCTGCACCTTCCTGCTCCCATTGTCTCTGGTTTTAGGTGGATGTCATGCAGAGCTTACCCTTTGGCCAGGTGGTATTTCGATGTGTATTTGAGAGCTGAGCGATTGCCTGTTACATGCACAAATATCTATTTACACACCTTTGCACTATGGTTGTACTGAGCTGAAAAACTGCTGTCGAGGTCAACACCGAGCCCAGCACCCAGCCTGGAGCTGTTGTTGGTTGTTGCTGCAGAGGTAGCAGCAAGCGCAGTGCTCAGAGCCCTGTGTGCACTCGGGCTCTTTCTCCAGCAAGCGTGTGCTCACACGCACGCCCCGGCACACGTGTGCCCTCGCAAACCTTGCTGCCTGCCTCCAGGGATCGGCCAGCTGGGCCTTTACGGACAGAGAAAAGAGACGTATGGACAAAGGCAGCCTCTGCTGCTGGCAGAGACCTGTGGGGACAGGCTTCCGTCATCTTTAGAGAACGGCTTCTCCCGTACCACACATCTTCAAGCAGCGTCTTTAAGAGCCAACGTTTTCTTCATGGGCTGGGGCAGTGGCTGGAAACAAACCTCGATTCAGACCACAAAAATGAGGGAATAGAGGAATTTCTGACCTTGTCATCTACACACAGAAACTGAGCAGAGTCAGCCTGGCCCATCTCACCCGGCTCTTCACCTAGTGCCTCCATTAATCATCAGCCCCTCTTGCTCCCCCTCCATACGGCCAAAGCAAACACTGTGTAGATTTTCTCTTTATATGCAGAAATTGTAAGGTTGGAGAAATTAGCCAGAATTATTGCTGGCTCCTGGCTTCTCTGTCCATCTGTCAAAATAACTGCTGACAAAGGGTGAAGTCTTTGGCCTTGCACACTCTGAAAGGTGCCAAGGAAGAGAAATACCTATGTGATGAGTCCGATCCACTGCACGGAGAGATTTCTGTGGCCTTTACGTTCCCATCACTGAAACAGTCACTCTTTAAGAAACCAGGAATCCTGAAGAAGACACTTCTCTCATCCTCTGATGCTTTCTCAGAGCCATTTGCTGTCACCGCTGGGGTTCTTCAGCTCCTACTCCACAGTCTGTGCTTTAGGCTGCTGAGACTCGAGCACTGCAGGACCGGGTTCTTTCTCCATCTGGGGCTGACCTGTACATGGGATTGTCCCTCTCCTACATGCCACTGCTTAGAAACCATCACTGCTCGGAGGAAAAAAACTTGCTGTGGTGGTGCTGACAATGGTTTTGTCCACAAGTACTGACCTTTTTGTATCGGCTGCACACAGTTCTCCTGAATCTGTTCACTTCAGTTGTTTCCAAACAGAGCTGAGTGCCTGCACCTTTCCTGGGAGCCGTCAGACCTGCCTGAGAGCTGTGGGGTCTCTGGCAGAGGAGGGTCCTGGCCCAGGCCTTGTGGCTGGCCAGGGAAGAAATAAAACACTAGGATGTGAGCGGCTGATGTGCCCCTGGGAGGGTTCGTGCTTAAAGCCCTGTTTATTTACCCGCTGCTGCAGAGGGAGGAGTGACCGGCCAAGAGCTGCTTTGTTTTGTAACGCAAGTTACCAGTGATACACAAATTACCAGCGTTTACTAAACAGTATAAACCACCTGCATACACAAACTCACTTTCCTTTAAACAAAGGAACACCTGGCAGTGCCTGCCTTCCAGGGGTTTGCAAATATTGTTCTTTAAATATGTCTTCAGGTGCTCTCCCACGACTGCGGGTTGGCCTCTCTGAAGCTCAGCACTCAAATTATACAGGCTGGAGCGAGCTGTCGAAGTTTAGGTAATGAAATGTGGAAGACTGAGCCACACGTCACAAAGCCCCTTGTACAGCCTGGAGTGAGAAGCCAGGCTCAGGCAGAACCTCCTGAGGGCTTCTTGTTTCACCCAGATGGCTGAGGGTAAACAGGGGATTGCCTGGGGCTGTAGGTAGATTGGGAAATTAATCTTATGTGGCTTCTTCCCTACTAGTCCTCAGCCCACATATTTTGTTCCCAATTTAAGTTCACCTTGTAGTAAGTCCACAGCTACTGGATTTGCCACCTCTGCCGCATTAGCTGCACTAAGCCCAAGTTTCTGGTGCGCTTGCTGCAGCACGTCTGAGCACCGTGGGCTCCTGACCTTCCCCTGCCCACCTCCAGCAGCATTTGAGCTCTCTCAGATGGTTTCCAGATCCACTCGCCTCTCATCTCTCCAAGACAAACGTTTATCCGCAGGGCAGTGCTCTGAGCCAGAGCGGCCGTGCCCCTGCCCCGGCACTGCCGAGCCCGGCGGCCGATGGAGAAGGTGCTGGTGCTGTTCCGGGTGGATGGGCTGCAGTGAGGTCTCCTTGTTAGCATGGACAGAGCTGTTAGTGAGCCAGAAGGAGATCCAGATGTTAGGCAGCTGCAGAGGGCACACCCGTCCCCAGGGTGCAGCGGGCGGGCTGGCTGGGAAGAGGTGTTCTGCAGGAACACACAGGCAGTGCCTCGTCCCTTCCTGTTCCTGTTTGCATGCTCCAGAGTTGGCTGCCAAGGACTGTGGTGGCCTTCAGCTGTCAGAAAGATGATCTCCAATCCGCTGAAAAGTTCACATCTGACAAAATACTTCTGCTGGGCTGTCTCGGGTATCCCTGGGCTTGTGGAGATGCCGCAGGAGCAGGGACGGGCGGGTGCAGGCACTTGCTGCACTGCGCTGCCAGGTTAAGGACGTCTGTGCAGCACCACTGAGGGAAGAGCTGTTAGAGGCACTTTCCAGATGGAACTACATGAAGGTTCCCAGAAGGACCAAACCTTACAGAGGATGCTCTCTGTAAGGATGCAGAACCATCCCCCAGGTTTCCCACAAACAGCTGTTTGGGTGGTTTGTAGTCAGGAGGAACGGATGCAGTGGCTGAGGACAGAGTCGCTGTACCCAGGGTAACCCTCACCCCATCTTGGTCTCCTCCTGGACACAACCTCCATAGAGAAGTTGCTCAAACCTCATTCAGAGCAGAGTGGAGGAACCACAGCCTGGAGCTGTCGGGAGGGAAACGCTCACACGGTGTCCACCGCCCCGTCCAGGTACCACGCAGGGGTGGCGGGTGCCCCATGGCAGCCGGAGCAGAGGAGCCCCGAGAGCACAGCAATGCCCAGCACCCTGTGCAGGATCCAGCCCACGGGCTGCTCACACTCTAATTTGATTAATAAGCAGAGTCGACTTCGCTCCAGCGCAAGCCCCATTTACGGAGCAGCAAACAGCAGTAAAGCCAAGTCCCCTTTTTCAGTGTCCCTGGCAGCCAATTACTCATTTCCAGCGCGACAGTCTGTTCTTAATTTGGCAGTTAGGGGGCTGTTGGAGGAAATAACGCAGCAATGTCCTCTTAGTGGGAGTCTCAAAAACAATATTCTAAGAGACAGGAGAAAATTAATGCGAAATTGTGGTGTTTACAAGCCCCTGTCGCTGCCCATGCTTGAAGGACTGACTGTTAACACCTGGTCAATAACAAGATCTTTCTCTAAAGTTTTTTATTTTAAGGCATCGAGGATGATATTGAAGAGCATGACAATAATCTGATTAATATGATGTCTCCTTGAAACATTTCTGGAATGTGTGAAGTGTTACTTTTACTGCAGCGTACTTTTCTATCACAAAGTGAAAATCAAAGTGCAGAACAACACAAAATGCAGAGATCCTTACTACATGGAATAATGAGGCCATAAAACCGAACAATAAAGTTAAATAATTTACCATAAATATCTAAAGCTCTGAAATTATTCTCTACATTAACTGCCTATGTTTAAAATGATCTTTGCATTCACCATGTCACAGATGGCAACATCAGACAAGAGAGTCCTTGACAAAATCTCGCTGTAATTATTCTTTCCACAGCTGCAGTTATTTTAATGCCTTTTCAGTTAAGCTGAAAGAGACGCACACATTTTATAAATAAGGGCTTTTAACCAGTTTGACAATGAAGCATTTGAAACGTAGAGTACAAAAAAAAAAAAAAAAAAACAACCCAAAAACTTTCACTGCATCTTGAAACCTGGGAGAGCCACTGTGCAGACTCAGAGCAGGAACACAACTGTTCTTTCTCCAGCAATACTTCACATTTAAAGCTGAAATTGCGTAGATTGTAACGGCCGGAGCTTGCTGTTACTAGCAACTCTCGGAGTTGCTCAGAGACAATCTAACAATTAGTTGTATTTTGGCTAGCAGCTTGGGAGAGTCCTGTCTCCTTGGAGAAACAGCCCCTCAAGGACAGACAGGGAGCTCAGAGACTGCCTTCCAGGAGAAGAATACGGCTTGACTGAGGTCAAGGTTACACACCGCTCAGGCCCAAAGTGTTCACCTGCAGTCCCACCTTGCTTGGCTTTCCTTACTGTTCTGGGGTTTTTTTTCCAAAGTGCTTTAAATCTCTGTGGCAAGTCCCCATCCTTCTGGAAGAGGGAGAAGCGTCAGGCTCTCCAACCCCTGGGCAAACTGCCAGACTCGCTGCCCGGCCGCGGCTTGGCCGTGCGCTGCGGGTGCAAAGCCCGGTGCTGCACACGCATCCCCACTGAAGCTGCCCGAGACACAAGGACGAGCTGCCCCGGCAGAGGCTGTGTCCTTGGGGACAGTCCAGGTCTCCTCAAACCCAGTTCTCAGCCTAGCGACTAAAGCATCCTTCCCCAGCCCGCGGTTACCCTCCCTCTTACCCACCGTTCCCGTTTCTTTCGGCAGCTCAGGTTGATACCCCCGCTCGGGCAGTCACCCTCCTGCCATGGGGGTGATTCTGTCCGGAAGCAGCTCTGAAAGCCCCAGCGTATTTAGGTACCTAAATAAAAGCAGGCTTATTTCAGAGTGACCCCACGTCCTGTAATTTTCATCCACTCTGAGGGGCTGGGGAGTTTGGGATGTATCTCAAACTCCAGACAGTTATGGAAACTTGAGCTGAAGCACCAAAATTTCCGTTCCTGCAGGAGCCTGTGGAAGTGCAGCAGAGCACGGCAGCCAGCAGAGCCCTGCGTGACCTTCACTCGTGCTTCTAAATCTCTTGAAAGCCCTCAGAACACCTCTCCCCTAAATCTATATTTCAGGAGTCTCAGTAAGTGGCCATATTTTTTAAAGCTCTGAACACTCAACAGCTCTTGTGAAAAACAAAAGAAGCTGAATCCTCTTTAAGTGAGGTTCCCCCCGCTCCCAGCAGCTGCTTTTCCCTCCCCCTGCTTTAAACTATTAGTTTAAAAGAAATGTGTGTAGACGCCACTGCAATGACGGTAGCTCCACTGGGAGGATATTTTCCCTTTAAACCAAATAAAGAAAAATGGAAGAATGGAAGATCGGTGGGAGGCTTTTCAAAGTGTAATCCCAGCAAGGTTTGACGTGCAAGGAAGACATCGTGGTCTCCGACGCTTGCAGACCAGGGAAACCTGATTAATGAAGGTTATTGTCGGGGAGGCCTGGCTTTTGTACTCGACACTGAAAGGCACCAACCCTCGAAGTATTCAGCTTTATACAATAACAGATTGTGTGCAGTTAGCCTTAGAAAACAAATGTGCTCTCCCTTATATAAGATTATAGAGCATCCATCACTGGCTGGCATTAAATACCACACAACACTGGCGTGTGTAATTAGCAATACATGAAATCTAAACAACAACAAAAAATGGAGTTTCCCTTTCACTTCGAAGCATCTTTTCCCTCATAACCAAGGTCCCACTCCAGCCCCGTGGCAGGGAGGGGTGGGGTGTTCTGGATTTACACCCTGCGCCCAGGACCTGGTCTCCCCCTGGCACTGCCTCCATCACCACTCCCAGGACAGGGATGGTTCCCTGCCAAAATCCTCCACTCATCCTCTTACTGGATTTAAACTGCAAATGAAATACAACTGTAGAGCTGAAATGGGGAAAATGGGATTTTTTATGAGACGCAGTGTGCGCTGTCTTAATGGGCTGCTCATAAACCATGGCTTGCCTCAAAATCCTCTGCAAAATCCAAGGAGCTGCCACATCACAGATCTCTCTGTACTTATTTTATCTGCCTACAAAGGGAAACAAGGGCATCAATTCTCTCCAGCAGAAATGACACCGCGGCTGTAGGTCCATTGGATTTGTTCGGTGGTTCACTAGCCCTGAGCTGCTGCACTGACTGACGCTGTGAGGGCCCAGGGGGTGACCTGGAGAGCAGAGGTGTCTCGGGGCTGCTTTAGGAACCTGTCTCTCCTCTCCTCTCCTCTCCTCTCCTCTCCTCTCCTCCCCCCCCCCCCCCCCCCCTCACCCCCCCCCCTCACCCCCCCCCCCTCTACGTCCCCCCCCCACCCCGCCTCCCCTGTCCGCTCCTCTCCTCTCCTCTCCTCTCCTCTCCTCTCCTCTCCTCTCCTCTCCTCTCCTGCTCCATCATCGCTGCACCAGAGCAGTCAGCAGCGGTGCGGGACGGGGTAGGACCCCCCAGCACAGCACACAGGCTGTATAGACCTGTGAGCCTCCCTGTCTCCAGATGTGTTTGGACTCAGGGGGAGATGGAAGTGGTGGTTACACACCAAAGGGCAGCTCTACACAAAAATACAGGTGAAAGTGTCTTTCTGTCCCATGTCGTGGCTCTCCCAGTGTTGTCCGGGGTCTCCATTGGGCACCGTGCACCAGCCAGCCCTGACCTCTGGGCATGCCAGGAATGGACAGGCCTGAGCAGAATCGGGGACACTCGAGGGTGACCCAAGGTCCACCCCAGTCAGAGCATCCTTTCCACAGCATTCAGCAGCATTTACTCTCTCCCGCATCCTGCCCACCATCTGTAAAATGGGAACAGTATTTTCCTGAAGTATTTTGCCTAAGGCTACCCAGGGTCTCTGTCAGAGCTGGGATCTGACCTGAGGCTCCTGGATGCCAGGCTCATGTCCTGCCTTTTTTTTTTGCGCTGTACTGTGGTATCAGCCACACAATTAAGAGCTATATTTAAGCACTTGAATAAACAAACAAAATCCATCCTTGAAACGGTCAGGCATGCCTCGTGGGGTCCCTGGATTCCTCAGTTTTGAATCTCAAGCTGATAATTAAAAAACAACAACAAAAAAATCACTCCTACAAATTAACATCGCATCCTGCTGTGGAGCTAGCACAAAGCTATTGTCACTTCCTATTTCAAACATGCTTGAATTAAAGGGAGCTTGGACTATTTTTTTGCTTTTAAAGACAGGCAGGGAGAAGTCACTTGGCTGGATGGTGAGCAGCTGTCTTCAGATGGGTGTCCCGAGGGCCCTTCCCAATGCCGCCTGCCCGTGAGAGCCTGGCACAGGGCAGGGTGACAATACAGCCATGTCACTGCCAGTCGGATTCCCAACTGCAGCAGAGACGAAGGCTGGGTGCTGTGCAGACACCCACCAGTGAGGCAGCAGTGCAGGGCTTCCAAGGTTCCCATAAACATCTCACAATATTTTGGCCTTGGGTGCACCTTCCAACACTGTTCCTTCAACCAGGTCTTCTGGCCAAAAGGGGCTGCAGAGCTGGTGGTGTCTCCAGCTGGGGACTGGCCTGATGCTGTTTCCCACGGCAGCGATAAAGCCAAAGCTGCTGTTATGGGCTGGTGCTTTGAAGAGCATCCTGGAGCCAAAGGCTCCAGTGAGTGTTCCAGTCCCTGGAGAGCTCTGGCATCCAGAAGCATAAAATATCCACGGTCTGACCTCTCCCCTGCAGCACCTTGGCTCAGCCACACTCCTCTGCAGGGTAGGTGCTGCCCCAAGGCCTTGAGGGCACCGCAGGGTCACTGGTCACCGTCTTGCCGGGCAGCAGCGCCCGTCCCTGCCCCTCAGGCAGCCCTGGCGCAGGCAGAGCCCCGCGCGACAGGCGCGTCTGCCCCAGGATGCGTTTGCCACCCACCAACGCGCAGAACCCCGATCGTATGGATCTGGCTGGGGAGCCAAATGATCGGGAGCTCGTTATAGCCTCCTTTTAAATTAAGTATCTCAGATAGGGATTTAATTGGGATGTAATAGCACACGCTATTGTACATTAGTTAAATACCAGGGGATTATTAAGACTATGTTTTTAAGGCTTTACAGTCCCGTATTGAGTAAACAGTCACTGAATTTCGATAAATAACTTTTTTTCATCTCCATTAAATAAGCAGTTAAGCATATTTAGGATACTCGTTTTTTTACAGAATGACTCCAGTTAGAGAGCCCTGGGTTGTAGTCTCAGTATTTCACTACTTTAGTAGGACTGTGCTTGCTTGTACCTCTTGTCTCTGCCTTGGTGTGGCCACCTCAGCCGTTCACATCCCAGTGCCACTGTCTTTAAACCCCTGGCCACGGCCGCAGCCCGGAGCTGAGAGCGGGGAGCGCCCTTAGCCCTATTCTACGAGTACAGAATTAAGGCACAGAAGAGCAAAGCCGTTTGTTCAAAGCCACAGGGGGAGCCTGTAACAGAGCAGAGCAGGAGCTAACCAAAGATCGAAAAATGCTTTTCCAAAAATAAGGCTTTGAAAATCTGTAAAGGAAATCCATCTCTAACAAACTGCTGCATTAACCATCAGACCCACAATCAGTCCTATGGTGGCTTTGTCACTGACACTGGTAACGAAAATGTCCCACGATGGCCAAAATCTAACGAGCGTTTCCATCCATTTGCTACTTGGGGCCAGGGAGCACCAGATGAAGGCGAAGGGCACCAGGAGGGACAGTAACAGGAGGCCTGCCACCAGGCTTTGATCCCTGCAGGCAGCTCCTGCCTGGGTGGCACCAGGAGGGTCTTTCCAAGGTGGCACAGCAGAAACAACACCTAAAGCCATACACCTGCTCCCACCTTCTCCCCGGAGCTGCCCAGAGCTGCACACTCCTTTTCTCCTCTGAAGGAATCTGATTCAGCTGCTCCTTTCTGAACTAAGCCACCTCAATAGCTTTGCACTGTAGAACAGGCAATGCTAATGAAGAAGCCAAGGAATTTGGAATCTTCCACCAGGTGCCCTGTCAGATTAATGAGAAGCTACCGAAGAACATAAATAATTGTGCTCCCCATTAGAAGTAGTTAGCACCATTAAAGCAAAGCAGAGAAAAACCTGCCCAGGCACCGCCAGCCATTCTCCCTTGGAAATCCATCACTGTCATGGAGATTTTGTCAGCTGAAATCAAAGGATAATTAACCCTTTAACATCCAGGCTATTTAGAAATAATTATTGTTATTATAAATCAAAAGTGATGGCTTAATGGATCACAAAAAGGTGTACACAAGAAAACAAATTGAAGCGGCATGGCCACAAAGGAAAAATTATTAGCTCCCTAGTGGGTTTAAAAGTAATTTGCTGGCAATAAAAATGCAAAAAAACATATTTTGGTGTGTAACGATCATAAATAATCCTCGGACAAGAATTCTTTCCAGGACTCACAAGTCCACTCCCTTACCAGCAAGTTTTATTACCCTGGTTTCTCTGTGTTTTCTTTCAATATTCTGCTGTCATAACAACTTACGAATTACAGTCGTGTTGTCATAAACTTTCATAATTCATATGGAAATGGGTTTCCCTGCAAACACTCACAAATTGTCTCGTGGCCACGCCAAGTGACCTTAATAACGCAGTCAAAAACTATAGATCAGCCTCCTGGGCCAGCCCTAGAAAGTCACCAAGTTGGGGGAAAAACGCCCAGGTAGAGCCATGGGAGCGGAGCCAGGTGTGTTGCGGTGCAGCCAGCGGCTCCTCGGTGCTGTCACCAGGCTGGTGGCACCTCGCTGGAGCTTTAGGAAACAAGGAGCATATTGAGCATTTTGTTTCCAAGCACCGGCTGTAAGCGAAAATCCCCGCCAGCTGCTGAGGAAGCCGGTGAATGCAGAACATCGGAGCAAGTACAGCTTGTTCAAGATTTAAGCTGTGGAGTTCAGCATCCAAAATGAAGATAGCGTGGGGGGAGCTGCAGCCCGAGGGACTGAGATGTGATTTAGACAAGACTACGTGTCAGGTCGCATCTGCCAAGGTCAAATCCTGAACGAGGGTCCTGGGTTTTCGCGGGGCTCGTCTGTGTGGTTGAGTTGTTGCTTCATTCAAAGCATGCATGTGTGAGGGAATCTTTGGAGTGAGAGAGGGAGAAGGAGAGAGAGGGAAAGTTAATTAGGTTAGAATTGCCTCAAAAGCTACTAAAATTAAATGCGAATTCATAACATAAAGGTAAGGATTTGCAAATCAGGCTGAGTTTCAGATTTTAGTATGTCACTGCTCTCCCTCTTAATTGGAGGAAATGGATCCAGCAACTGAAATTGCCACACGACATACAAAGTTACGCTGCAGACAAGAAAATCTTTCATGTTTTCCTCAAATAACCTCCACCGCATTAATGTATAAGAAAATAAAGCAAATATGATCATATCTTTCTACTGCTCAGTTTATAAATAGGTGGGCACATGTACACAGTCAGTCCTGTCTGTTGAAACACACCGCTGGGACTGAAGGAAGCTGCCAGAAGAACAGAGGATTGTTTATATCTGACACTTTCATTTATAACTTTAATCTTAAGTGACGCTGATAATCTGTGCAAAGACAAGTTCTACATTATAAAAAATGTTACCGGCTTCATCTAAGATCTTACAGCTTTCTGGATAACCCTTCCCCATGATGTAGATGAATAGGAAAAGAAACTAAAGATCCTATTTCCATTCAAATATTATGAGCCAAGCCTCGATATCACCCTGAAGCTAAACGTCCAAGGACTCATTCTGAATTTAAGTAAAGGCGACAAAACCTGATTTTGCAGAAATAAAAATTTGAAAGAAGAAAAGTGCATAAAATAAGGAAGAAAATGGTTTTCTTTCCCTGTAAAGGAAGAGCGGATCTTTAAGATTTTATAGACCACAAATTTAAACCAAGAACCTCATTTTTACAGGTCCCTGCTTCAGCTTAAAATGGCAATAGCATTGCTGCACAAAAAAATAGAGAACCGTGGCGGCATCGCCAGCTGCAGGAGGTGCAGTTCTCCAGTGGGGTTACTGGGGTCCGGAGGAGAGGGGCACGCACTGGGAGGATTTTCCTGCAGCTCCTGCTCTCATCCCAGGGATGTTCTTCCAGAAGAGGGGCCTGGCCCTGGGTTTGCAAATGGTGGTTTGTGCCCCATGGGAGAGCTGCCGCTGATGGGGAGCAAGATGCCAGCCCTCGGCCGGCTTCCGCACCAGGGAGCTCCACGGGGCTTTGCCACATCCCCAGATTTCCAATCTCCAGTTAAGTTTTAACTTCTGATGAGATGGTTCAAATCAGGAAAGTCCTGTCCCTGTGCCAGGCAGTTAAAACCTTAAGTAATTAAGGCAAGATCTTTTCCTGCAACAGAAAGTAGTGAACATGTGGAGATAGCATAATCATCAGCGTTTCTGCCATCGTAAGCCCACAAAACAAATTGGATTTTGAATGAAGCACATGGAACGGTGACCTATGGGTAAAACTTACCATGACCTCAGAAAGTAATGACATTTTGTCTCCATTCTACTGCTAATGACAAATGCTGAGTTCTGAATATTCACATTTGAGAAGTGTTCACTGCTTGATTGTTTAAGAAATCTAACAGCAGCAAGATGCTGTCAGGTTTCTCTCTTTGTATGGACAGCATTTGATAAAATCCCCAGATCTGTTCTCAGGGCAGTTTTCTGCCCAGCTGAAGCTGAGCAGCCTCTGGCAGCAAACACCCAGACTGTGGGAAGACCAAACCCAGGCCAAGAAATGTTGGACCAGATGATCCTTGAGGTCCCTTCCATCCTGGTATTCTATAATTCTATGATTCAGACTCTTATTCCTCATCTAAACTGTAAGCTTCAGGCTGGGTAATTTTGATTCCTCTTACTTCTTCCTGTGGTTAATTCTCTAAATCTACCCTTTCCTAGCTCACAGAGGACAAACAAACCACCTTCCATTTACTCAAGTCCTTGAGCAGCACAAGCCCAACGTACCATGTGAGTGGTGGGGAATCACATCGTCCTTCACCGGGGCGAGCCGCCTCCGCGGGCACCGCAGACAGCAGAGCACAGGAGCACACCAGGGCAGAGACCCCCGGTTAGATTAAGGACAATTTAATATAATGCTAAGCAGATCCAGAGACCAGGGCAAAAGTGACCTGAAGCATGATTTACAGTGAACGTCGTTCTCTCTCATAAATAGGAGAGACACTGTGGGATGATTATCCCCCCAGATTTATCTCCGCAGCTCCGTGTGTATCCTTCTGTGCTTAAAAATGTCTCTCTGCCCTTTGCATTATTGCATTGCCCTTTACATTCATACCGCATAAACCTCTCAAGTACCGTAAAACTTACAAGGTGTAATATAATGTCGTGGTTTTCTTTTACACACCATAAACAAAAGTCACTGAAAAAGGAGCATGGAAAGGGAGATGTTATTTGGCCTGACAATGATTCAGGAGGAAAATATATATACAAGTACACACGCATACACTCTTACACACTTAAAATCCCAAGCTGGATTGATTATCTGGCATTGATGGATCACTTTAATGTATTACATAGATAAGGAAATTGATTATTCAATAAATCACTGCCTCCACTAAGGATCCAGCCTTAAAAAAGAAAGAGAAAATATAAATCAATCTCGCACAGGCAAAGAGAAAACTTATACTTTTAAGGTTAATCATGGTGTACCTTTTGCTGCACATCCAGTGAACAACACCTCGGAGTTCTGCAGCGCTAAATGGCCAGTTTTCCTTCCCAAAGCTCTTGAGGAAGGGAACCATCCCTGGTGGCTGCTCCAGCCGCTGCTGTGGAGAGCAGCGCGGTGCCCGCGGGCTGGGTGACAAACCCGGCAGAGCCCCGTGGGCCAGCGGTCGCACCCTGAGGGGCGATGCTGCCGTACTGGAGGAGCCACCGCAGGTCACTGGAGAGGAAGAAAGTGCCCGTAAGCTCTGCAGTGGACGGAGGCTGTGATCCACAGCCTGACTGGAGCTGTCAGCAGCGGGGAGCGCCCCGCACCATCAGTGCGAGGGGAGGAACCTGCCTGTGCACCACGAGCCTCCAGCGGGCACCTGAGCGACGGGTGTGGAGCGAGAGCAGAGCTGAGCGAGTGGGAGCATCACAAGTCAGAGTGAAACAGGAGAACAAAGGAAACTCAAAGCAAAAATGGAGTATGTAGGACTTGGAGAAACCATCCACCTCCGTGTCCCTCTGGAGATTTGGCCAGTAGGCTTTCTGGGCTTGGCTTGGGCAGGTTGTCTCCTGTTTCTCTCTCGGTAGCAAGCTCACTTCTGCTTCTGAAGGAAAGGAGTAGGGACTAGGTGAAGTGAGAGGCTTTTAAAAACTCCAGCAAAGCCTGTCACTGAAATGCCTTATACCACTATTAACAAAGAGGAGCCGAAGCTGAGCTAACAGGCGTGCCGTAGAAGGGAAGCACCTAATGGCTTGGTGCTTTCTCTGGGGAAAAGCATTGGAAATGGTCTGTGAGAAACCTCCCGTAACAGGGATCTGGAGGAAAGAATACAAATATTCCTGCAAGTCATGACTTATGATGTCACCAAGCAGAGGTATTTCTGAAAATCTCCAGGTCACATCCTGGTGCCACAGTGTTCCTGTGGCTCTCACCACAGGAAACAGAGCAACTGCTCCAAGTCGTTCCTTGGCAGCGATTGAAAAGATGTTATTTGTTGAATGTCCTGCAGGTCTGACGCTGCCCCGGGAGGCTAATACGTGAATTCTCAGGGAACCACATTCTTGCCCAAGAAACTCTGCTGCCTGCACTGTAAAGTAGAAGACAAGGAGGGTGATGAGAGAGTAGCTGACACTGTGCTCCTCAAGGATAGCTCGTCTTTCCTTCTCTCTCATGTAGGATCCAGACCCAGTTGCTGTCCTTGCTGTGGCTGGACGTCACCCAGACAGCAGCAGTCCTTCCACGCTTTCAGAACTCTTTCCATGTGTATAAAAATGCAAACGGTTATAGAAACTGTCAGAAAACGGTCTTGATCTGCTCTAATTTTTACTAGAAAATATGTATCAGCCACCTTTGTGCAGAATGTGAGAGATTAATAATTCCCCTCCAGTGAGGCATGAATCAGAGTGATTCAGACCGAGCAGCACCTGCTCGCTTTAGAGAAAACCTGTATTTATGTGGCACTGAAAACAGCCATCTTTTTTCAAACTCCCAGGCACGGGAGTGATGCAGACACACACGGTGTTCTCCGCTGACGACGGACAGCCTGAGTTTCCAGCAGAGCAGCTCCTTTGGCAGACCCTGTGTCATGCTGGTGGTACCCAGAGAGCAGCTCCCAAAGCAACTCCTGGGCCTGCCCGTCGTGTGAAGCTCTGTTCTGCTGAGCACGTGCTGTAGCCATTTGCTGCATTCGTAGCAAAACCAGCCCTGTTTCTGACACAGAACTTCTGCTGCAGCCAGGGCAGACCCCCCTCAGCCTGTGTCCCCAGGCGGGCGCCGTGTCTCACAGGGAGAAGGATTTAAAATTCCTGCTGTGGCTTCTTTCTGAGTGCTTTGAATTCACTGCAGAACTAACCAAGTCTAACACTTCAGTCCCAATAGACAGACGTAACTCAGCTAAATTTGTGGGTTATACCAGATTTTATTTACTGTTCCATCCTGGGAGATCAGTAAGAGATGACAGCCGTCTATTCATTAAAGTGGGGGAAAGCCACCCACAGCCGACGCTGGTTGTCTCACCATACACTTCTACATCTCTAATCGAATCTGGGGGTTGCAGACCAGCTCTGTTATTCTAAGAACGCCGTATGTTCGTGTTCACCTGGCTACTGGCGAGTTCAAAGAGCTCGTCTGTTCACCTCCGTGTCCCCAGCTGGAACAAAGGACGTGCTGTAGCAATCAAACGTCATTAGCAGCTAATGAGTATCCAGTGGCCTATGTAAGAGCAGTCAATGGCCTCTTCCCATTCCTTATTGGACGCGGGAACCACGGACACAACCGGAGCTGCTGCAGTGGCACTAATGAATGCTCCTGAAGCTACTGTTTGTGGATGTCAAGGATGGAAGGCTAATTTAAATCAATCAGCCTCAAAAGCCTTTGTAATGCACTCGGTGCTCTGGTACCTGGAATCTGGACACCCCTTAGTGGGGATCCCTGGGTGCCCAGTTTCCGGAGTGATGAGCTAAGTGCCAGGCCCACATTCAAGAATTCATCTCAGCAGCTCTATAATTTTAAGTCTTTGTTTTATTCCTTTGATATTATCTGGTTTATTTGTCTGCTTAAAAACTTTCCTGAACGGGGATGTTTTCCTGACTCAGTAGCTACACAGACTAAACTCCTAATCCAAGGTGCAAATACTCCTGACTTTGCTGTACTCTTTAGACTTAGCGTGACTTGAGCAAAAGGCCAGGCTGTATTTCAGAGAGGAAAATGCATCCTCCGGGGGGTTTCTCCAGGTGGGGGAGTCTTTGGTGTGTCTGTTCCCAGCACAGCTGAGCCAGACACCGACCAGTGCCTCTCCAGACCTTCACCAGCAGTGCTGGTGCCCAATGCAAGGTGGAGGAAAACCTTCCTAGTGCCTGGGCTGTGGGCTTGCCTGGGGAGGCTGGGGGGGGAGGCTGTCAGGATGGCTGCATTTGCTCCCGCTGTGTGATATCCACATTTCCTGATTATCTTCCCCCCAGAGGAGCAGTCACATCCCTGTTTGAGTATTTACCCACCATGTCTTGCTGCAGATGGAAAGCACGAGGACTGATGCTGCTACACGCTCAGGTAACACCCGACAGGGCGAGTGTCTGATAGTGCAAAGCTGAGCAATGAAGCTGTAGTGCCAGGGGCAGGTTCTCTGCAGGGCAGTACAGCAAGAGGGGGTGGCAGGAGGCGAGAGGTAAAGGGCTCAGAGGCAGCCACAAAGAAAAGCTGGCGCTGGAGCAAAGGCAAAGCAATGCACTGAGCCTTCCACCTGATTTGAGAGCTCTTCTTTGTGGTGAGGACCTGCATGAGTTTTAGGCTTTATTATGAGTAATAAATATCATCCCATTATCCTTGGTTTTACTGCTAACCAACCACAGTAGTAACGCACAAAGCCCCATCACATCTGAATTCCCTCTTCATCAGCCCAAACCGAGACAACCCCTGCCTGAAAAAATGATCTTGAGTCTCTAAGGAGCACAGGAGCCCCCAGTATTCACCAGCAGAGTGTCAGGATCCCCCTGCAGTCACTGCAACATCTGCAGTCACAGCAACTTCCATCCTCATGGCTTTAAGACAACCAGCACTGCTCACTTCACATCTCTCCCCTTTGGCAACGTCGCCGCTGCGCAGCTTTTATCCTCGCGCTCAGCCCTCAGCTCCAATCCAACATTTGCCTCTCTCCCCCCTCGCCCGTTGAGTTCTGGTGCTTTCAACTCGTTATCTGCCTTACCCAGAGAATTCCACCAGCCTGTCTTCTAAGTATGCAGAGGAAAAAAAGAAGTCTAGACGGCATCACGTTAAACCTCCAGCCAAAATGAGGGAAAGGAGATTGTACAGCGTAACTGGTGGGGAAACGCAGTACATTGGATTACGAGGCTTAATGCTTGCTGCAAACAGACTGTGCAGTGTCGGGTTTTATTTGATACCGTGTCTCCATTAGAGACTCCAGCATCGGAGCTATTCTGGCAGAGCTACTCCGTGGAAAGGCTTGGAAATTAGTGGTGATAGTTAATACAGGAAGGCAGCGTGCAGGAGCTGGGAGGAGGAGGGTGGCCAGAAGCAGCGGGCAGGGTGGGAGCCGGGAGGCACAGTGCCCTCTGCCGATGCTGGCCCGCAGGCTGAGCCGCCAGCCCGGCTGGCTCTGGCATCGTCTGCCAGCAGGCGAGAGCAGGAAAAGCTGGATTTCATTTAGGATTGCTAATTTAGTGAAACTGCTGATCTGTACCAAAGGAGCTCTTCATTTACCAGGCCAAGGGAGACCCGTTGTTGCTGTGGACAGTTACTCTCAGTGTTGTTCTGTGCACGACTGCGTCGAGCAGCCTTTACAGAAATCTTTCCATAGCATCAACCTCCATTTAGTTTCATCGGTAGAAACATCCAGAGATGGAGAAATCAGGCTGGGGGGGGTGGCGGTGGATTCGCTGGTGACAGGACCAGGAGCGGCCACGCGG
Source organism: Megaceryle torquata (assembly GCA_024611175.1). Classification (NCBI taxonomy): domain Eukaryota; kingdom Metazoa; phylum Chordata; class Aves; order Coraciiformes; family Cerylidae; genus Megaceryle; species Megaceryle torquata. Next base: position 102,485 of record JANIJG010006020.1, read on the forward strand.
CAGGAGCGGGTGGCAGGAGCGGGCGGCTCTCGCTGCCACGGCGCGAGTCAGGGGCGGGTGCTGGAGCGACCACGTCCACCCCTGCACGCAAAGCCCACGCAGGGCACCCTCGCCACTCAAGTTCTGCATCGAGTCACCACCTTCCAGCCCCTGAGGAGGTCGATGTGCTGGTGCAGGCGGCCGGGGGAACGTGCCCGCTCCGAGGAAGCAGCCCAGCACTAAGTAGGTCTGTTTATTTTGGCGGTACTCCTGCCCTGTCATGAATGAGGGTCTATTTTATTCTGGTTTGTGGTTTGATCTTAATTTCCTGTGTGAAGTTCTCAAGAGAATGCCAAGATCAAATAATTAGACTATTCTGCGATAAAGAGGTAACATTGTTATTCAAATGTATTCAGAATTAATTTACCACCAAACAATTTACACTGCCTCCCTTATATCCTGCCGAAATTACTAGAATATGTTATCTGACACACAAAGCATCTCGTGACCTGAAATAACTTTATCAACCATTAAATGCTTGAGCAATGGGTGCGTGGCCACAGAAGTACGCATGGAAATGCAGGAGAAGCCACGAAGGCAATAAAGGGGTTTAAAAACAGGAAAACAGAAGCAATACAAAAATGTAGCACTTCACTTGCGACAGTGAAGAGGCAGAAAAGCAGAACCCTGAAGTAGCCCATCACCGTGCTTGGCCCCGGGAGGCTGGGGGCCAGATCCTCATCTCAGATGACTCTGTGAGACCCCAAAGGTGCTGCTGCAGGTTCCCACCCACAGCACACGGGGCTCTGTCCCAGCCTTCTGCCAGTGCTCGGCAAGGTGCCCCTTGGCCAAGGGAAGCCAGTGCTGCTTTTTGGGTGCTTATGCTCCAAACTGGGGAGCAAGTGGCAGGGAGGTGGGCGGTGGGGCTGCCATGAGGACAATTCCCCCGATTAATGTGTTCTGAGCCTGCAGGCTGGTCTCAGGTGCTGTGAAGCTGCTTCTCTGAAGCTGTTTGCTTCAGGGAGGGGGAAACGTTTCCATCGTGGTTCAGTTTCTGCCTGCTCCTGCCTTGCCACGTTTCATCGCCTCACCAGCCACAGGGAGAAATTTGTCTTTGCTTCTCTTTGCCGGAGAGCCAGGCTGGGCCACCCCTCGCCAAGGACACCGGGCAGCTGGTCCTGGAGCAGGAGCTGAACAGAGCTACACTCGAGCTGCCCTTCTGAGGATTGCCCCCAGCACCCACATGCCCCCCAGCCCCCAGCTCCCAGCCCTGTGGGCACTGCCCTTCTCAGCCTTTCCCAGCCTGCTTTTACCTTTAGTTTTAAAAATAAACTTGGTTTGCAGAGTGTGGGAAGTCAATTTCAAAATAAAATTCCAGACAGGCATGATAAGCCTCAGAAAAGCCAATCACACAGAAGAGGATAATTATCCACAGAATTTGTTTTCTATGTATTTCTATAAAATAATCAATGATTTTTTTTTTCTTCACACAGACTCCAATCCAATTTGATTGTATTTTCTGTGTTACTTGCAAATCACACAAACAATCGATGCCCTGATCCCTTCTCTACACAAACACAGCTTAGAAGGAGACTACAAGAAATAAAATCCGATAAATTGTTCCATGCAGGGCTGTTTGTTTAAAAGCTTAGCTGAGCCCGATCCTGCTCACAGCGACTTCAGTGGTACAAGAGTGGGACTGCCAAACATGCTTGAGGTATAATTATTGCCACAAATGTCAGCAGGAGTGTAACCCAAGTGAAAAAACCCATCACCAGCGCAGGGACCCAGGGATGAAGGTGATTTTGTCTTAAAATGTAGAAAGCAAAATGCAGTCCCTCGGGCACAGTGTGCTTCTCCTGCAGGGGGAGGGCCAGGCGAGCGTGCAGCCGGGGTCTGGGGACAACCCAAGTGTGGGGTGGGCTGGGGACCCTGCCAGTCCCCACCCTCCCACAGCAGGGGTGGCAGAGCCTCTCCTGCTGCTCTCCGTAGGGGAGCAGGGGTGGCCGAGGGAAGCGATGGCAGCGGGGCTGCGCGGTTTTGGTGTCACCTCCTCCTCAGCAGCGCTTGTGAGTACAAACAAAACCACTAATCAACAAATGCGAGCGCTAAAATTGGATTGACGGCTCCCGTGGTCTATTTATTACAATTACGTATTAATCTCAAAGCGTTGGCATCCATCTGATCTGCACGTATATCTCGCTAACACATCATCCATCAAAATAATCACTCTGAGTAATTTACGACGATGCTTCAGCAAAGCACGGCCATGGAACCGGTCTGCTGCGCACCACCAGCCCGTCGGGCTCCACGCGCGCCTCCGTTTCCAGTCGTCCCTCCTTGCTTTGTTAGGGCCGGTGCCATCAGGCTCTACAAAATGGCATCAGGCTCTCGTCTGTCACTTCGAAGGGGTGCTACCACTGCTTTTTAATCTAAGAGAAAGGTTAGATAAATAGGCTATCTACAGTAGCTTAATCATCTTGCACTCGCTGCTTTTACCATATGAGGGGCATGATATTGCAAATACTCAGCTGCTCAGTGCAGCACTTAATAACAGGTATAATCTCCCTGATCTCATCCGCAGTCGGGGCTGACTACCCCTCAGTCACAGTGGTGTAAACACGGAGTAACTCCACTCACATAGTTACAGTTACTGTCTTTATACCAGAATAACTCAGGGCTGAATTGAGCACCTTGAGCATGCAGCAGATCTAGATGGTGTTTTCCAATACGGCGTTTTCAGATATTTAACAGATTGTGCAATAATTGAACAGGTGTTGAATAAGCTTCAGATACAAACTCCTACTTAAAAAATCCAGCAACGAGGCGCAGATTTTCTTTGTACGTGTATATGTATAGATTATGTTTAGATGTGTAAATATTTATATTTTACCTGTGAGAGAAAGAGCGCTTTTGGCTTTTCCTTCCCTTTCTTAGATATCTCTCCCTGTATTTATTTTAATAGTCAGCTTCATAGGAAAACAAGAGAGCTTTGAAAAGTTCCCTATTTTCTCTCTGGTTTGATTTTCCATTCTAAAACAATACTTATTTAAGTGTTCGCCACTTCTTGGCATAACCTAATAATTAAAAGAATTACTTGAAAGCCAGGGCAGCTTTGCACAAATTAATGCAGGGGGAAAAAGCCGCAATTTTCCAGTGGGCTGAAAAAGAGGTCAAAATCATGCCAGTTTTAGCTGAGAGCGAAGACAAACACAGATCTCCCTGCAGCCCCCTTTAAAGCCTTTTTTCTGATCTTTAAGTTTATTTTACTGATCAAGGAAAAGGCTAAATGAGGTGCTGTATGTTGGGGTGTTTCTCAGCGATTAAAGCAGGGCTGTTCCTGCAGAAGGCACTGGCAGAGGCGGTGCACAGCAATGCTCTGCGGTGGGCAGCCCTGCCTGCTGCCTGCCCTGCCTGCCTCCCTGCTTCCCTGCCTCCCTGCCTGCCGCCCTTCCTGCCTTCCTGCTTCCCTGCCTCCCTCCCTGCCTGCTACCAAACTGGGGAGCTCCCGGTGAAGGGGAGCAGAGCTACAGCAAACCCAAGTGGTGTGGGTGAAGGGCTGGCAGCAGTTCCAATGCTGAAAGCTCCTCTAGCCTTTTGTGCAACTGCTTTGAAAATCCGTTTTCAGGACAACTGAGGCACCTGAGCTTGAGACTAAACCCCTCCACAGAGCGCCAGGGGTGGGCTGAACATCTCCCACAAGCCACACTGGTATTTGCAAGGGTCTCAGCACCTGCCTGCCCTGGTGACTTCAGCCTGTTCCACTGCAAGCGTCTGCTTGCTCAGCACAGCCCCCTGCCCACCTCCTCCAGAGCGCCCGCCTGGCAGCACACCAGCTCTGCCCACCCAGGATCGGGCCCGTTGCTGCCAAGCCAAAAGCAGGACAGGCTGAGATCCCAGCACCCCAGCTGCGACAGGACCCCCCCAGGCACACGGCTTATGGTTCTGACAGGGATCTGCGCCCTGGGACCCGTTGGGAAGAGAAATGCCACCGGAGCTGCGGTGCTCTCGGTGGGGACTGGCTGGCAATGGATGAGAGCTGTGCCACGGCGCACTGGGACACATCCTCCCTGCTCACACGGTGGCACTGGTGGAGCCCAGTGTGCCTTGTCAGCAGCAATGGGAGCTTTCCCGGGAGAGGGGTTGTGTCACACAAAACATTTCCAGCTGTTCGCAGCTGCGGCTTAGCGTACCAAGCAGCTTGGCTCTAGCAGAAGTTCGGTGGCCGGCAGGGCCCAGGCCCCAGAGGCAGGTCCATTAACCAGCATTTCTGGCACCACAACATGCACAGGACCACGGCTGCTTGGAGCGCTTTGTTCACAGGGGTCCAAGGGGGAGCAGATGTTCACCCTGCAGGAGTCAAGCCCTTGTCCATGAGATGATCTGGGCCATGCAGTCACTCCAAACTGTGCTGGAGGTGACAGTGTCTCACTTCAGAAAGCGGCTGTCCCCCAGGACTAGCATTTCTCTCCTACTGGCTTTCTCATTGCTGCTGTGCAGTTGCACTGGGATAAGTAAGATACATCTTTCCACTTTAAAATGTTTAAATCTATTCTTTTTTTCTTTTTTTTTCTTTTTCTTTTTTTTTTGTTTGGTTTTTTTTGGTTTTTTTTTTGTTTTTCCCCACTAGTTTCTCTGGTTTAGAATTTGGTCCCTGAACAGACAGGAAAACCAGTCCTTATAATTTTTTCTGGGCAGGCAGCAAATCCCTGGCAATGTGAACGGATAGCAAAGTACATGGGATGTAACAGAAAATCAGTGCTGTTCTTTACATGACATGCTTAAAACAAGTATCTCATTTAATTAGGAAAAGAAAGATCATAGACTCTTTCCCAAGCTGTTTTCTGTGCAATTACTTTATGTAACATTATTAAAAATTAATTTTCCCCAGAACCTCAGCAATTTAATGAAACCCGCCTGGCCCTCAGTGGCGGCTGCGGCGTAACCAGCCCACTGTCATCCTCCAAGCAGAGGGGCTCGGTGCCCTGGGCCCCCCCCCCCGCTGCCTCTCCCTTGTGCTGGGCACCTCTGGCCCTGGGTCAAAGCACCTCTGCACAGCACTCCCATTGCAGCAGGCTCAGCACCTCTCCTCGTGATGGCACAGCACCTTCCTTGCACTGACACAGCACCTCTCCTCTCACTGGGCACCGCAGCTCTCCTCATAGCAGGCTCAGCATCCCCCTGCTCCAGGGGCTCAGAATCCCTCCTCTCCGAGGGCTCAGTCTCTCCCCTCTCCGGGAGCTCAGCCTCTCCCCTCTCCGGGAGCTCAGCATCTCCCCTCTCCGGGAGCAGATCATCTCTTCTCTCCAAGGGCTCAGCGTGAGCTCCAAGGGCTCAGCATCTTCCCTCTCCGGGTACTCAGCATCTCCCCCGCCTCTTTGCACGGTTCCCAGTACCCCCATTGCACCGTGCCCAGGGCGGCTGCTTGTACCGGGCGCGCTCCCCGCTCGGTCCCGCTCCGTGCCAGCCCCGTCCCCTCGCGGCTCCGCCGTCCTTCCCGGCACCCGGCAGCGCGTCCCCCGCCCCGTCCCCGCGCCCCGAACTTGGCCGATCCCCGCGGGGAGCGGTGGCCTTACCGATCCGGATGACATGCGGCATCCCGTGCGAGCACTGGCTCCAGAAGCCGCCGACCAGGAGCGCTGCCCAGTATTCCCAGAGCACGCCGCGGAGAGCCGGCCAGAGATGGGGCATCGTTGGGGAGGGCGCGGGCCGGGGCGGCCCTACGGCCCCAGGGGCAGCGGGGGAGCGGGCGGCTGCTGCCCGGGGCTCAGGCGGAGCGGCCGGTCCCCGCCGAGGCCGGACCGCTCATGGCACATCTTAGTGCGGCCGCGCCGGCCCGTCCCGCGGCAGCCGCTCCGAGACGAGCCGCTCCGTGCCGAGCCGTTCCGCTTCGTGCCGAGCCGTTCCGCTTAGTGCCGAACCGTGCCGGGCCGGGCCGTGCCGGGCCGTGCGGTGCCGGTGCCGGTCGGGAGGCACCTGCGGAGCCGGGGCTGCCGGTGCGCCCGCAGGAGCGGCTCTGTCCCCTCCTACCGCTGATGCGCGGGCTGGCGCCAAGCCCCGGAGTGGAGCGTGCACACTCACACCCTGACACACGCACACACCCCGACACACACTGACACGCACACCCCGGCACCGACGCGCCGACACCCGCCCGCTCCCCCGGGGCGATGCCAGCGCCGGCGGCGGGCGAGGGGCGGGAGGCGGTCGGGGACCCTCGGCGGGGACCGCGGAGCGGTGGGAAGCAGTGGCGGAACCGGGGGTACCGCGACGGAACCGGGGGTACCGCGGCGGAACCGGCAGACCCGGGGGTCCCGGCGTTCCTCTGACCCCGAAGGCCCCGCAGATCCCCGGGGTGCCCGATGCCCTGAGAGCTCCCCGGGGGTTCGGCTGCCCCCGGGGTCCCGCCGTCCCCTGTGTGCCCTGTGTCCCCTGTGTCCCCGCCGCCCCCCGAGGCGGGGCAGCATCGCTCGGGCGGGGCGGGTGCCGAGGGGCTGGGGCCGCTGGAGCGGCGGTGCCCGCGCCCAGCCCGGGCTCCTTAACCGGGAGTTTAATGACCTCGGTGACAGAGACAAAGGGCCGCACATGCCACACATAAGTAGGCTGCTTTGTCAACTTACGGGGCTAGGCTCGGGCGAATGTATTTTTTCTCATTTAAATAATTTGATCTATTCCATCATTTCCAACCCCTCCCATTTGCCAGCTGTCTGCTAAACTACATCCCCAGGAACGTCTGAAGAGCAAATCTTTAATTTTCTCACAAACATACTGGAAGTCCCTATCTGCTCATCTTTTACATTTCCCTGTCGGCCACATTCCCAGCAGCGAGCTCTGCGCTCTGGGAGAAGCTGATCCCTGTCCTGCGCTCCAGCGACCATCTCGGACCAGCCTCTGTTAGCCCGAGCGTACGAGCTGAAGGAGGGGACACATGCGAACCACTATTGGTGTAAAGCTCCCAGCAAAGTCCCTGGGTGCTGCAGGTGACAGCAGCCAGCGCGCACTGACCGGCTGCTGCAGCGAGGTCGACGTCGGGGGGCCCTGTGTGCCCACTGCGGTGGTGTCTGGGCTCTGGGTGTTTCTGTACAGCAGGGGCAGTGTGGGATTGGACAGGGTATCCGAGAGCTGTTATCGTCACAGAATCGTGAGGAAAAAGCTGGAGGATTCTCTGAGGGACCTGCGCCCATGGCAGGACCAGCCCCTCCCGGAGATGCTCGTGGTCTGGCTCTTCCTACCGCCCACTGCGGTCCCTCCCCAGGCACCCAGGGCCATGGTTCAATGCGTGCTTCATTCTGGGGCAACGGGCACGTCCCCCTGGGCATCACCTGGGTTCTCAGCACTGTGTCATGGTGGAGGAGACTTTTCCTTACTGCTAGCTAGGAGGCAAGCCGGAGAGGCAAAGGCACAGCTCGCCATCTCCAAAGCATTCTGCGGAAGTTCGGTCTCGGAGATCTGGTGTTGCTGTTCATTGTGGGCAGGCCAAGGCTCCAGCTCCCCCCAGGAAATCTCACCAATGTTAGAGACAGTTGTAGAAAAGGGTGACTCATGTTAAGGGCATTTTTATCCCTCGTGACACCAGAAAGCATAAGATTTAGCAAAAGGGCACGGAAGAAATTTTGTTCGCTTATTGCTTGAATGAAGGACAGCTGTTTCTGTGAACCTGTTCTAAAATTAAATGTCACAACCTGGTGAATCTCTGCACCTGGAGATAAACAAAGACCCGCAAACCTATTGGGAGGGAGAGGGTAGAGAGGGCTCTTCCATCTGTGTCTGCTCTTTCTTCTTTGCAGACCCTAGCACATAGAGGAGAGGTTTCATTTCCAGTAATTTGGGACAAGAGGTTCAGATTTTGTGGACTGTTTAAATTAAAATGTAGTTGTGCTGATATATTCTGTTAGTTCATTGGTGTCAAGATGCTGCCCTTGCCTTTTTGCCGGCAGCAGGCACTAATAAGGCTCTAACCTTTGCCTCGGCCCCTGCATCCCACTGCAGTACCAGCACAAATAGCTTATTTCTTTTTCTTACTTGATTAGTATCTGATGGGTGTATGGAGGTCACAAATAGTCCTTGTCGTGTATGTAGGTCAGAGAAGGAAGCCTGCGCAGCTTGGAAGGGCAGGACAGGAGCAGTCACTTGTCAGGAGTTAGAGAGCAAACCAGCCCAGAGATGCCTGGGCAACAGGCAGAGGTGCACTCTGTAGCTGCACATCCCCTTGCTCGGGCTTTGCGTGGCCTTTCCTTCACAAAGGGGTCTGAGCTCATGCAGCAGATCAGGGCTGGGGTTCCCTTCTTTCATATTCCTGAGCTCCCCCGGGCCCCCAGCCTGTTCCTTGGCTGGGCAGTGCTCCTCTCTCCCCTCTGCTTCCTCCCACTCTCTGCAGGCACCCCAGGGCTGCTCCCTGTCATGACTGAAAAGGGTATTTTTGAAAATAACTTTTAGAAATTGCACCACAGTTACCTTAGAAATACCCCCCACCCCCCAGGCTCCTTGACTGGGTGTATGACCTGTGGATACACAGCCCCCCAGAGCAGTGACCTTTAGCCATTGGGCCAAGCCCACCAGCAGCTGTGGTGGAGCTGGGTCGTTACCATGTAATTAGAGCAAGGACAAAATGGCTGGAAAGAAGGGGAGATGTCTGCAAGACCAGCAGAGCACCGTGTGACATCAGAGCTCCCTCTCACTGGCACTGCTACCTGGTGAGTGCTGCCCAGCCCCGCTCTGGGTGGGATGCTGGGCTGAGCTCTGGGGTTGGTGTCGGCCAGAATCGGGGAGACTTGGGGGGGGTCAGTTGTGTTGGGGTACGTTAGGACCTCAGCCAGGAACCTGTGGCTGTTGCCTTGCTGAAGGGCTTTGGAGTTCTTCTGTGGATTGTTACAGTGATACTAAAAGTGTAAGTTACTTGTCTGTCTCACAACCACTGTGAAAATAGCTTTAACGTGGTAATTCGTCACTTCATTTATATCAATTAGTGCAACTTCTCTGCTGTGTTAATAACTTCTGAGCATGGTATATCACTTAGAGGAAGTTGTTTAGTTATTCCTAGTTTGTTATGAGGGTATTTGGATGTGTTAGGTTTTCAAGCTGCCTTTTTACAGTGAATGCATGTGGTATTCAGAGCTCTATTTGTTACCCAGGTAGAACTCGGATAATTGTCTGCACTTTACATATTTTTGAATACACATAAAAATCTCAGTTCTCTCACCTACAAACAAGGCTGTAGATTTATGGATGTTCTGAAGACTAGGGATGTAAGACCTTATTTTTGATATGAAAAGGAACTGCTTGCAGAAGTGGGAAGAAATGTTTAAATTATTAATATCTAGGGGAAAATACTGATTGACAAAGGACCTTTTCAAATAAGATTCATGCTTCAGAGCAGCAGCAGAAGTATGAACCTTGCAGAAAGAGAGAGCAGCATTTCTATAGCTGTGTCATTTTTTCCATACTAATGAAGAAAAAGAGGCTTGTCTTTTATTTTTTTAATGGCATCTAAACCGGTTGGTTTGAATTAGCTACATCCGCATGCATTTTGTTTAGATTTATATGCATCAGGTGTAATATAACTGCAATCGATGTGAGTTACGAGGCCCAGTGCTCACATTACCGAGATTCATGTGCTCCAGTCGTCTCCTCAAATAACAGAGCAAACACACCGGGGCTGGAAAATGCAGATTTCTGGGCCTTGAGTGCCCTCTACTGAAACAGTCCCCGCCAGCCCTTCACTCTGACACCCAGCAGCTTGATTGATGGGCTGCTAAATTAGATTTAACCTTGTGGTTCACGGGCTCACCCATGATGAGGAATCCCTCTGTTCTTTCCTCTCGGGTCTGATCCTGTTCGCATTTCTTCTCCCTTCTCTTAACACCCCGGCTTTAATTCTGACTCCTCCTGCAGCTCTGCACGTGCCTCGGTAGATTTTTTTCCCTTGTAAATGGCAGATCCAGTGAGGATTCCTTCCGGAATAATCACCGGCGGAGCTGTGGCCGTGCTGGCGAGCGCCGAGGCTGCGTTGGGGTGGGCACAGCAGCTCCCACGGGAGAAGCTGGTGGACCCAAAAAGCTGGGGTCTGTTCAGTGCCTCGTTACCATGGGAGGCGTTAACTCCTTGCGAACAGCCGGGACGTGGTGCCGCTGCCACCCGTGCTCTGGGGACTCGTGCAAAAGCAAACAGCAAAAAAATGCATTGTCCAACCCGCCAGCTTACTGTAATTTTGTGTTAGATTTTAGTTGTTGTGGGGACAAGGAGGAAAAAATTCCCAGCTCTGGCTCAGTGCCTCATCTGTAAGGGGACAAGGGCCGCGTTTCCCCGCAGGACGTTCTCTGGCCGCGGCGAGGGCGGCACGAGGGCTCTGCCATCCCCGCCAAGGGGCTGCAGGAAGCGCCAGAAACGGCTCAAACGCAGTTGCTGAGCAGATGACTTGAATGTCTGGAGGTTTCCCACCTCTGAAATCTTTACCAGGTTTATTCTCTTGGTGTGAGCTCGCCGGGGAAGCGTTCTCGGCGCGTCTGCTCCGGGAGCCCTGGCGCAGCCCGGCAGGCGGGGCGGGCACTGGAGCAGCAGGGAAATGCGTTTTTTCTGCAATCTGTGTTACACAGTAATACTCCTAGAAGAATTGTTGCTGCACTACACTGCATATATTTGTGTTGGAACATACTGTGGTGTAATAGCTGGTTTGAAATGTATCCAGTTCTGCTGAATATATTATTGTGAAAGTCAGGCGAACGCACTGGGAGAATGCGAGCTCCTGTCAAACCAGAGCAGAAGCGCTCTGCAGAAACTGTGAAAGCGAGAAGGGAGCTGGTTCCTACTGCTGCCTCCTGTTCTTGTGCAGGGAGACTTGCAGGGCCCAGCACTACAGTGAAAACTCTGATCAGAGCCATGAGTTGGGCCCAAGTATTTGAGTAGATCAAAAGGCTGCTTCTCTCGGGTCCATGAAGCCCACCTCGGTGCAAGCCCCTTCCTCGTAGTGAGTGCCAGGCATGGGCCCAGGAGCCGAGTGCTCATGCTGGGACTGGCTGGTCCTGGCTCTCTGCTGGTTTCTGCAGCACTGGGGGGAGCAGGCAGCTGGTTTTGTCTCCAGGGTTCCCAGGCTGGTAGGAGACTGGCTCTTCACCTGGGTGGTATTTGCATCACCAGTTCTCTCTACCATCCCTTTCCAGCTGGGGCAGGCCTGGGGGTGAGAGGAGGCCTGTGCTGGAACTAAGGCAAATGGACATTCTTCAAATGAGGAAATAACAGGGGGGTGGAATCTTGTTTTCATTTTTAATCAGTTATGCCACAGTTTGCTTCCTCTGAGGGGCCTCTCCTGGCTCTTGGTGATGTCATGCTCCTGGTGGGAATCCAGCTGTGTCTTTGCAGCAGCATCCCCCCCCAGCTGCTGTCACATGGGGACATCTGTTCCCTGGGGGTTGCTCTTGCCCAGGAGGTGATGGCAGATCCTTTTGGTGGTGTTGGGTGGTGGGAAGTTGTGGGAGGTGGTTCAGCTGATACTGGGGCAGCGGCATCTGGGTCAGCCTTGCATTGAACTGTGTGCAGCAGGGCCCTCGTAGGGCACCCCCTTCTTTTGAAGTGATACTGGGTTTGAACCTGGAGAGGAGCTGGTACTTGCTTGGAGACCAGGCTGTGCTCAGAGACCCAGCATCCACACCAGCGGAGTCACCTGAGGCAGCAGAAACTTGGGAGAACACGAGGAGCTGCCCAGTGCTTTGGGTGTGCTGTGGTGGTGAGCAGAGCCTGAACCGTGTTGGTGGGAGCATCCTGGGGGCACGTGGAGCCGAGCTGCCCGTGCCCCCAGCTGCACATCAGCCCTGCCAGCAGCAGGTGGATTCGTACGATTGTAGCGTGTCGTGGGGGCTGAAAAGGGCAACAGGGAACAAATGAATAAGTAAGACCAGTTTAAATTATTATTTTTGTCACAGTGTGTGTTCGTCCCCTGACAGGAGAAGCTGTTTTGGCCAGTCAGCTCTGTCAAGTGCTTCCTTTTCTGTGCTGCAATGTAATCTTTTGAACTAGGTTGAGTGGAAATGCATATTTGTGTCAGGCAGCCTTTGTGTGTATTCTTCATCCTCTTTCTGCAGAGGTAAGAAATAATCTTTTCTTAAAAATATATATATAAAAAAAGAAAAGCCCTGTATCTTTAGGATTGGTGGGAGAAGCCATTTGCAACTGACGGGTGTAAATTATGCCTGCTTAGTCAGACAAGAAAATTAGAGACTGCAGAATTAGCCTCTGCTTGCGATTCTCTTACATGGAACCAGCTTACAAAAAGAACTTGGTATGCTCCTTGGCTTTCTGGTACGTTCTCGTGTGATTTATTTTCAACTGTCAGCTTCAAAGTGCGGTCCATTGTATGAAACCCAGGAAGGGTATCTCCTTTTTTCTCCTCTACAGATACACCAACTGGCTGAGCAGAAGGTTGGTCACCTGCCAGCCCGTGAGTGCACGGGGCACTTTACTACCCACATGTCTAATTGCCCATGCAAAGATTTGGAATGAGTTGCTAATACCATTTTTTTTCCTCTACACATGCAAAGGGCAAGAGAGGAGCACATTATTTCAAATGCCTGTTAAAATCAGACTTGGGTGGAATTATGCTGGGAATTAATTTGGCCAGCTGCAGCCAGTCTTTTTTCCCAATCCTGCTGCAATCTCAGGCCTGTTTCCAATTCACAGCAAATTTCTCAGTTGTTCCAGTACATGCAGAGAAAGTTTAAATGTTGGGTGGGGAAGCCGTGGGTGGATCTGGCCGTACCTATTTGGAACAGAATAAGGCATGGCAAGGCATCGCTTGGCAGGGGCAGACCTGATGTACTGGGCATGTGGAGGATCCTGTGGGATGTCCAGGAGAAAACAGCTTTCCCATAGCAGTGGGCACTGACCACGGGCAAGATGCTGTGAGAGGCTGAGGTGTGTAAATGCGTGGAGGCAAAAAGTATGTGCCGGTGTGGGGGGGGTGGAAGTCTCCTGTGGGTGAGAAACTGCTCACAAATTTTCCTGACTGGCTTTGCAAAGCTTCTGTGTGTGACATCCATGCTGCCTGCCATGGACAGAGGAGATGAGAGAGGGAGAACCTCTCCTGGCTGCTGTGCCAGCTCTTCCCTCCCGAGTTGGGTCGTGAGGAGCAGGGAGACCTGCCTGCACCACTCCTCTAGCACCCATTTCCAGTGGCCTTGTTTTAAGCTGGTGTGATCCGTTTAAAACCAGTGCTAAACCAGACTGCTGTGCCAGCCATGCACTTGTTATTCATGGCTGTCGGTGCCTGGGCAGAAGGTTAATTTTGGTGCTTTTCAGCTTAGCAAGCAATGAACAGCTTTGTGTTTTATCCTGTGCAGTGTGTCGTGTTTGTGGATTGAAAGGGGAGTGTGGGCTCCCCACATGCATCGTGGTCCTGTCCCTGGGGAGAGAGAGATTGCTGCTTTTTATTTTCTTTTTAAAATCTGCTGTTTATTTGGTATTTTAAAGGTGTTAAGAAAACAGAGAAAAAAAATTTCAAAAGATGGAAAACAAATTGGTTTTTGAAATGTGACTTGTAAGCTGCCCTCTGGTGTTCCCAGGTTGCCCAGTGACTGGGTGATGGGCACGCTGCCAGGGTGGCTGTGCTGGTGCCCAGCTGATGCCAGGCCAGCACCTTTCCTCCCAGCAGCGGCCAGTGCTGCCGAGCAACTTCAACTGCTGACCTCACAGCAGAGGAGCAGTTGAAAGCCGATGTGCCTCCGGCCACGCAGAGTGTGTCTGGTTTCTGTGAATCCCTGGGTCCCAGCAGCAGCTGAGTGGGGGCCTCAGACAGGACTTTGTTTATTTTCTTCTCCTTGTTCTAAAATTGAATGTGAAATACCTTGTTTAAATTTCATGACTGGTATCTGTATGTGGTGTTTCTGTTTGGTGATGAGACAGAAGAATAACATTTTTAAGCAGGTCTTGTACAAGTGAACCTGAGCTGGTGCAGCTTTATTTTAGATGGTGTACACAAAAATCTTCATTAGATTTTATCTGCTCTACACACCCTTCAACTTCATGGTGGGATGTGACTTGTGTTGAAAACTGGTGTGGAAAAAAATAGGAGGGGGGGGAAATACCTGAGCCTCTCTTTGTAGTTTATTTCCATAGTCTCCCATAGGAAACTTTTGTTTCTTTCAAATGCAAAGGAAAAAATGGAACTGCATCTGGCAAACATCAACTATTTAAAGTGCTTGTCTATAGAGCAGTATTTTTTGTTGGCCTTTTAAAAATATAAAAGCAAAATTAATAACTTTGCATAACTGTATTTGTCTTAAGTGCTTACTGCAGGAAGGGAGATCAAACTCTTGTCAAAATTCTGTGTTCTGTACTATTTTTATTTGTTCAAAATCCTACCTTTTTTAATCCCTGAGGCACTTCAGTGCATGTATGGCTGTCGTGATGTTGGCTTTGTCCCGAGGCGTGGGGAGGCCAACTGTGTGCTGGACTGGGCAACTTCTTTTAATAAATGAAGGTCAAAAAAAAAAATCACATCAAATCAATTGGCGCTTGTTGGTGCATCATTCCTTGGGGATCAGGGAGATAAGGTGCCTGTATGTTTTGACTGGAAGCAAATATATATCTTTCCTGGAAAGCAATTGCAATTCTCATATAATACTTTTGACATATTTTGGTGAGATAGAGCCTGAAAGTGGGCGAGAGCAATGCATCCAGCTCTTCCCTCCCAGTGCCTGCTGGGCTCAGATGCTGGCTGCGGGAGGATGTGGGCCTGGGGAGATGTGGTGACATACCCTTGTGTTAACAGTTTAAAGATCAAGCAAGGAGTAGTTTGACTAAAGATTAAATAGAGAGATACCCGTTTATGAATGTGGGGGGGAGAAACTCCTCCAAGTAGATTAAAGTCTCTCAGAACTGACTAATATATCAGCTGCTGGTGGAGCGTGGCAGCCTCGCCTGCTGCTCTGAAGGGGCTAAGGACAGGTTTAATAACGCTTTACACTTTGGAGGCTAAATTAAGAGCAAGGAAAGAGACCAGCACACCCAGGACCTCTCAGGAATTAGCAGAAGCCTTGGTTGGGAGTGAGAGAGGGGACCCCTGGGACAACTGCACCTGCTCCCCAGGAGCCCTTCCAGCTGGAAGGAGTGGCAAGGGGAGCACCCCATGAAGCAGGTACTGAGACCTCCTGGGTGAAGGAGAGAAGTGCTGTAGGCATCTAGGATTAAAGGGAACAGGCTGGAGCTTTGCTTGTACATGGTCACTTGTTGTTTGTGCTGCAAGTAATGAGCAGGATGCTGTGGCACTGTCACAGACCAGTGCTCAAGCAGCCTGTACGCTGCTGGAGGAGCTCATAGCCATGCACGAGGGAATAACACGATGGATACCCAATTTTCCTTTATAACTTCAGCCTGCTAACTTAGCCTCAGGACTCTTCTGAGGTTGACTTCTAGTGCTGGGCTTTCCAAACAGGGATGAAGGGATGTTCCCCTCTAGGCCAAAGCAGAGAGCAATGTCAGTTGGGCTGTGGTCTGTGATGGGGATGAGGTTGGGAAGCAAATGCTCCTGGAATTAATTGGGAAAGACTTTCCCTTTACTGCAACCAGTGAATAATTTAAGAACTGTGCTCTTCTGGAAAAAGACAAAATGCCACTCATCTTATTTACTGCAATCTACTAGTTAGCCAAAGGTAATTAATTAAGCCACCAATGACCTGGGGAAGTATTCCCTGGAGAGAAAGCCACCGTGGTGCTGTGCAGCTCCAGGGGCTGCATTCAGTGAAGTGTCCACAGATGCTGCCTGCTCCTTAACTCGTGTCAAAGCAGAACACACCACTTGTATCGCTGTCATAGCAAAGCAAAAATAGCACAATATGATCCTAGCAGAGGCTTATGACCCGCCTGTCGGGTGCAGGATAGCAGCAGCAACTTACCTACTTTTCCAAAAGAAAAGGCTTTGGTGAAACTTGGTTTGTGTTCGTGTCCTGTAGAAAATGCTTAATAGAAGAGGAGCTTTGATCTGGTCCTTCCTGGCCAATGAGCTATTTGTATGTCAGAGTCCTTGCAAGTATACAGCAGAAGTGGGTTCTGTGATTACAAAAACATCAGATCCTTGGGGTTTTTACTGGTTTGTTGCATTGCTGTGCATTACACTGGTGGGAAAATGGACTTTACAGAACTCATGCAGCTACCACTTGATAAGAGCTGTCACTTCAGCAGCAGCAGCCTATTGCTTTTATTGGGGTACGCTTTTAACAACCGAGTCTTAGGGGTGGGGAGGCAGTGGGATTAATTACTGGCTCAGGGAGTAAACAGCTCTAGGTGAAGTCAAGGGTGATCAACCTCAGATAGACAGTCATTTCCCAGGAGATGCTGCATGCCAAGGGTACTTCTTGCTATAAATTGCTTTGGATGTTTGAATATAGACCTTCTATAAACTCAAACACTGCGCAGGGTGCTTGTGTCCTCGCACTGCCATCATCCCCTCAAATCACTGTCAGTGTTCAAGGTCATAAGAGCCTGTAGTAATCCAGAATTAAATACAGTTTGACTTGTGCAATTCTGTCTTATCTTTGCTCCCAGTTTTCCAAGTGCTTTTTCTGCCCTGTCCTGCGGGGTGCTCCCAGGTCTGGCACAGCCACTGATGCATCAGAAGCATCCTGAGCAATATGCAGATGCAAAGGGGTTATTTCTGCAGCCTGCTCTCAGAACCGCCAACAGACCAAGCGCACGCTGCTGAGAGCCGCTGGCAAGCAATGCACTCAGGCCCCGATTAAAACCAGCAGAACAAGTTTAATCTGTGGATGGTGGGGAGCTTTGCATCGTCAGCAGTGTTTCATCCAAGTTTTAAAGGCAAAATTGAAATCATTCTTCACCAGGCTCAACACATCTGATGTCTGGAAAAGAGCACTTGTAAATAACCTCCTTGAGGGTGTCACCCTCTTTCTCCTCCAAACCGTGCTCCTCCGTGAGAAGGGCAATCCCCAAGGATGCTCCAAAAGCAAGGAGGAGAACAAGCAGAAATGGCTTCAGGGAATTTCTCTCATTGCCTTCTCCAGTCCACCATCAAGTGCACACATCACATGCTCCAGATCACAAGCCATTAATAAGGAAAAATACTGGCGGTCTCATTTCCCCTTTTCCAAAAAGGGTTGACTTGCTTTCCTAAACTGTTTGAGAAGGTGCTGGGCAGGATGGTGCAGACCTACAGATGATGGACAGGCAGCTGGGGCTGCCTCACGTCTGAAAAGTGGAGGGTTGATTGGCTCTTGGGTGCAGGGCCTGTCCCCAGACTGCTGCCAGGACACCTCGTAATGCAGTGTGCCTGTCCCTGCTTTCCCTCTCTTCAGAGTCACTGTGTGCTGTGTCCTGCTTCAGTGAGGTATCTCTTGTGCCTCCTCTAACTTGAAGTAACCTCCTTATTTTTGCTGTTTCTCGTTGACTTCTCACAGCGCAAGGTCTGCCCGCAGACAGCCTGAGGGGCTCGCTGCTTCCTCCCTTAATCAGGTCGAGAATCTTTCTTTTTTTCCACCTGGTGAAACAAGGACAAGGCACAACCTCCTCGCCAGTTATCTGTAATCACAGACCACTTACGCAGAGCTTCATCAGCATTTCCCCTCTGATGCTCACCAAACTACCACCACCTCCTGCTTTCCGAGGAACAGGGCACCCTGAGGAATCCCAGCCGGGTGCAGTGCTTGGGCTCTGAGGTCTGGATGCAGGTTTTTCTTCCCCTTGGTGCTGATCAAGGGCCACATGCTTCCCCCTCTCAAAGCCACTTCAGTGCAGCTTCAGGGGAGATGAATGAGCCTCTCCTCTTGGGATCAATAGGACATTTTTAGGAATATCTTCAATCAAAAGGAAAAGCAGCTAACGTTAGACTGGCTCCAAGTGCAAGATTTCCCTGGCAGGGTTAGGTATATTTAGGGCAGCTAAATGCCAGAGAATTATAAAGCAATTTTTTTTCCTTCCTCACCAAATGAGACATAATGATCCCTTTCAACGTTTGTAAATTGCACTGAAAATGGCAAAGTTTGTAACTTGTAGACTTAGAAATTATTGGTTTTGAATTAGTCCCCAGTAAATTTCGAGGTGGAGGTGGCTCGTGGGGTGCTTGTCCTGCCTGTGCCGCGTGCTCGGGTCGCTCCCCTCGGCGGCTGTAAGAGCGGCTGTGTGAGACTAATGTGACCTCTGGTGGGATTTGATCTTGCAAGATGCTGAGCACTTGAGATTTGATCTTCAAGTATCTTTTGACTTCAGTAAGCTGATTCATTAGCTTCCAAGTTAGGAACGTGTTTAAGTGATTTGCAGGATTGAACCCAGCCAAGGTGATTTTTCAAATTGGATGGATTTCCAGGAGTGTGTGTGTTTTTTTTTTTTTTTTTTTTAACGTTTATTGGATGCTTAACAGCCTTGGAGGAGTACTGTGGCAGTTGCTGTGACCTACTTCAGAGCAGTGGCTGGGTGAGTCTGTCCCGTGGCTCTGTGCTGATTAACAGTGTCTTTCTAAATACATATGCTTCCACGGGAACATCACCCTTCCTGTAAGGAAAACAAACTGGTCTTGTGTAACTGAGGTAAATTCACTGGGAAAGCACCTTTACCAGTGATGGGCATCCAATTCTTGCTGTCCTTTGAGGAAGAGGAGATGTTTTCTCTTGCTTTCCTCATCAGGTACAGACAGATCTGTCTGAGTGGGGACAGAGCCAGGGCTGTGCTCCTTGAGGGTTTTTGGTGGAGATGTG
This sequence comes from Megaceryle torquata, assembly GCA_024611175.1. Taxonomy (NCBI): domain Eukaryota; kingdom Metazoa; phylum Chordata; class Aves; order Coraciiformes; family Cerylidae; genus Megaceryle; species Megaceryle torquata. The sequence goes on from JANIJG010006020.1 coordinate 121,153, forward strand.
AAGCTGCTGGGATGTGGCCCAAAGTGGGGTCTGGTGGAGCCTGGCTTGCTTCCCACAGGGCACTCTGCATTTGTCTCATGCCCAGGAGGCATTGCTGGGTCTCCTGGGACACCTGGGGCAAGGAAACCTCTTGTCTTTCTGGAAGCCTGACAGAGCATGTTGAGAAACACCCTGATTTCCTGTAGCTGGGGATCCAGGCGTCTGAAGATCAGAGCAAATGGATCTGGGAAAACGCGAGCAGGAGACGAGTGAGAAGAATGCGTGATTTGGAAATAGAATGAAGTCATCTTTAATGAAGCACTTCAAAAATAGCTTTGTCACTTTTACTCACAAAGGAAGTTATTGTGGCAAAATTACGTTATCATCTCGTGCTGGTTTTAAAAACCACACTCTGCCTCCTGGGGAAAAGCGACTGTAAAAAGCTCTTTGTTTTTTTCAATGAAAAAACAATGCTGTGAGGATGTGTGGCTTCAATCAATGGGGGCTCATAACTAATGGATCAGGAAAGTTTAGAAGCCAGCAACGAACTGAAGACATTAATAACTCTTGCTTTCAAGACAATGAAATTGATCATCAAATTCAGTTTGTTTCTGAATGATCATTGTAGAAAAGTGGAAAGCAAACCAATATTTAAAGATGTACCTGCGAGCAATAGCACATGATTGCGGGCTGTGGTGAGCTGGGTAGCAGAAAAAGGGCTGGGTGACATAACAGATCTTTCATAATTGTCAACCAAATTGCACGGCTGCTATTGAGCTTTAAAAAATGAACCAGAAGAAGCATTTGTTATTGATTTTTGTTTTGTTAGAAACAATATAAGGCTGCCTTAAAGAACCAAGAACAGGCTGCAATTGATTCTCGTTCCTTTTGAGCAAATTCCAGTAGAATTTCAGATTTGACTTTTCGTTTATTATTTATTATTTCTCTTCTACTACCCTGTTGCTATAGGAGAGGTTGAGAGGCATGGGAGCTGAACAACTCCCAGTCTTTGCTGGTGTCCTGACATTCTTTGCTGGTATCATGCAAAGAAGAGAGTTAAACTTGCGGGGGCAGCTGCTCCTCCAGCCACCTGATGGAACCCACAGCAACGGGTCATTTGTCACCATCGGGGACTGGTGGTGACCACAGGTGCACAGGCTGAGAGGGGATGGCTTGTGCTCTGTGTTGCCATGGCTCTAGGGAGGGCAGCACCTGGGGCTCTGCAGGACCTGGGCCACAGCCCACCAGCATCCCAGCTCCCTTCCCCGTAGCTCTGGGTGCTCCAGGCCCTGGGATGCTGTGGCTGGATGTGTTCTGGATCAGCCCCTTAGCAAGATGACAAACTCCGTCTTGCTTTTGAGCCCTGGGAAAAGGGGATGCTCTGCCTTGACAAGGGGATGACAGGCGTAATGCAGTAGGTATTTCAGCTCTGCTTTACTGGCATCCCAGGGCTCTGCAGCCGGGCGGGCGATGCTGCCTGAACAGACTGCCCTGTTTCGTGTCATGCTTGCAAGGTGGCTGAACCAGTGGAGCTGCTGTGTGACGTGGGGGTGCCTGGAGCTGCAGAGAGAGCTTCAGGGGCTGAGGTGCTGTCAGTAGGTCCTTGTGCCCGGCACCTGGGGTGGGTAGGTAGGGCAGGGGGTACCTTGGGAGATATTGTTTCTGTGCTACTTAATGTAAATGTGGTGGGACTTTGTGTGACGTGTGGTCTGTGCTCTGGCCCTCTGGGGCGTGGGGCAGAGGGGTTTCCTCTGAGGAGGACTCGTACTTGGCACAAACTCGGGAGATGAGTCTGAGCTGGGGGGTTTCCATGTGCACTTGCCTCCCCAGTGACGATGCACTGCTTCCCCTGGTGTGATTCATTGCCCGTGCTTTCTTCTAAACAGATCTATTTGCTGTTCCATTCCTCCACTGCTAGATAATACATACACGGCCCCTCATCCATGAAGGTTACACATCTATTCTTCCTCCTCAAAACCACAAGCAAAGCCTGTAAGACCTAATATTATTTAAGGTCCTTCTTACATGAGGAAAAAGGTGTAATCGCCCTTCACAGGTGAGATATTCCGAGGGGACTCATTTCACTTTATTCTCCATTCAAGTGGTTCACTGTAAATCTGCAGCGCCTGCTGTTGGGAGGAGAATGTGGCTGGGACAGGGCAGGGCTTGCTGCCTGGGGGAGGGGCTGCCCATACTCCATCACAGCAGAGCCAACTCCCCAGACCATGGAAGCGATTCCTCGTTCTTATCTCTACTGAAGTAATTTCACTGAGGAAATAGAAGAGAACTCTACAGAAAGTAATAGTAACTTTCCCAAATTGATCTAACCAGTCACTTGTATAATCTCCTCACATGAGAAACGTCTGGAGATGAGGTTAGCGAGGGAGAGGAAAGGCACAGGGCACTGCGCAGATGTTTCAAAGCTGCTTTAGTTAATGGGGAGACTCTGCTGACACAGTAAGTTTGAGCTGATGCTCCCTCTCTGCAGGTGGGCGATGCGCTGGAGCTGGTGCGGCTGTGGCAGTGGGAGCTGGACCTCCCAGTGCCTGTGGTGGAGGGAGCTGCGGGTCCTGGAGGTGCCAGCTGGGCTCTGGCTCTGCTGGGCTCCAGGCTGGGGCTTGTCAGTGTTTGCTTCGTGCAGAGCATCAGTTACCCAGCTCCTGCCCTGTTCCTCCATTCTTAGCCTCCCGTGAATGCTCAGTAATGCTGGAGAGACGTGAGAAGCAACGGTGTTTGAGGTAAACTAAGCCAAACAAACTCTATCTCTGAAAATGTGAAACAAGTGCCAGTTATTCTGGACTCACTTTGAAAGTGTTTATATTTTGCTTGTAAAATATTTACCTGCTGCCAGTAGAATATGATGTGAAAACAGACTTTTTTTGTTTTCTACCCCCCTGCCATCTCCTGTGCAGGGCGATGTGGCCGTGGTTACAGGGAGCTAATTGCATCTGCCAATGCTGGTTATGAAACACTTGCACTGGGGCTGGGATGGTCGTCACCTGGTGCCATGTCCAGGGCTGGCAGAAAGGAAGAGACAGCTCTGGCTGCAGCTGCCCTTTGCCTGGTGCTGTCAGAGGCTGGGCTCTGCTGCCGTGGGCTCTGAGCCTCTCTGGGGATGTCCGAGAGCTGTTAAAGGACTAAGTTAATCTGTCACAATTTCTGCAAACAAAACCAAGTCGTTCAACTTCCATTGCCCATTTGCCTGTGCATGAAACCCACCCTCTCCAGGAGTGGGCTCCGGTGCCGCCTCCCCCTGAGCGATGCCGTTATCGTTCCGTGACCAAATCATCGTCATGCTGATATTCCTGTGGTTATCGTGGCACTGGCATCTAGACAGATCTGGAGATACACACAGCATCAGCACGGGCATCTATTAGCATAAATTACTGATGAAGTCACCTAAAAAGCCAGGCCCCAGCTCCATGATTAAAAATCATGACAGAACTTCAAAGGGGCAATAGGCATGATTTATTTTCAAGATAATGTGGATAATTTCAAGTACCAAAGGATCTTGCTTATGTTGCTTTCCTTGGTATTCTGCATAATCTGCTGTGTCCAGCTAAGATTAGATAAAAGCAAAAGCAGGATGGTTCCTCCTTTCCAATGTTAACTGTTTTGCTTCTTTTTATCCAGAGATGAGGTCACAGAGCTTAGTGTGCAGAAGGCTCCTCTTGGCTCCAGTCATCACTTCCAGATAAAACTTTTTTTGGTTTTATGTTTGGGCTTGTTTTTCCTGTGCCGTGCTGCTCACAGTGAGCTCTGTGTGAGCTCTGGGGGCTTGGTGTGGCCCAGCTCTGGGGGCTGAGAGGGTGGGAAGGGAGCAGGTGCCTCGGCAGAGCCATGTATGTGGCAAGCAGTGCCCGTGGTTGTGGCCCTGCTGCCCGTGCCAGCCCGTTCCTGGTCTCAGAAGCAGAGCTGCTGGCCAAGGGCAGCACAGCTTCATCGTTCTTGCTTGTTTTTATCAGAAACTTTTTATTTCCTCACACTTAACACCAGTGAGCCTTCCACACAAACATTCCTGAAGCTTGTTTGCTGTATGCCAGGCATCTTCAAAAGCCCATTTGTTTCAGCAGGCTTCTAATTGTTTGCAGGCTGATGCTACCCAGGCTGAAAAAGGAGTAACCACGTGTGTAAATCTGACATAACCTTGGTGTCCCTTTTCCTGTACTGTCATAGCTAATTTATTTTTATTACTAATATCATGGTACTCATTTCAGGAGCTCCTGGGAAGTGCTCATGGTGCTGGTGAGTCTGATTCCACACCAGTAACCTCCTCCAGGCTGTAGCATGAACCCCAGTAGCTGCACGTTTCCTGGCAGAACATCAGGGACAGCAATAACTTGTTGCCAAGCTTCTGCAGGACGGTCTCGAGTGACCCTTGGCTGGGCTTTATTTGCACTCGGGTGTTGTACAACATTTCTCCTTTTTTTTTCTTCCCTTTCCTTACCCCATTCATATTCTGGAAATCTCATGGCTATAAATGAGCCTTTCTAACGAGCCTGTGCTGCTGGTGCTCTCAGGGCTGGGTGGGCCGGGCAGGGTCACAGCAGCAGCGCGTGGCCATGGGGAGCTGCACTTCACTTGGAAGCGCACGAGGACGATGCCAGCGCCTGGCTGAACAGGGATGAGGTGCGGCTGTTTTTCTTTTTTTTTTTCCCTAAAAAGAAATGACCAATCCCTTTTAGTTTCAAAGCTAAGCAAAAATAACTTTTGGAGGTGATCAAACCTGATCTGAGGGTGTTCTCTTGCCCCTCGCTGGTGCTAAACCCCCAGCTCTGCTGAGCGACCGGCAGCTCCAGTGCCACCGTATCCTCCCCGCTCGTTTTCTGCGGCGTCGTTAGTGGCAGCAGCGGGAGGATCGATACTTTCCGTGTCACAGCAAGTCAATGTCTGTCCGTTATTGCTATGGTATTGACAGCTCGGCTGCTTTTCTTGTATAGTCTGTACTTCGTTTGTGAAGAGTACTGTAATTATCCCCTAGCAGTCATTTGGGGAATGGCACACAACCTGAAAAGACATTAAAATGGGTACACCTGATTGCGAAGAAAACACTTTAAATATTGAACAATTTTTCTAAAGGCCTAAATCTTCTGTTTGCCTTGGCACTTAGCATTGGTGCAGCTGTTCTGTATGAGCTTTAACAGTGCACGCTTTACATTGGGGACGTTTAGAGTAATAAAAACGAGGGGTTCACCCCCCATGCCCTTTCTCACTGGTTCGCATCTCCTTCCATCTACTCCCAGGCAATTAATAAATCCTGAAGGCTGTCTCTTCTCCCACACTCCACGTGGACTTTCCCAACCTAATTGTCAGTCTATCTTTCATTAAGCCAACTGCAGACTTTTGATCTACTTCTTTGGAAGAGTTTTTGTGCTCAGCATTTGAAGGAAGTAGTCCCCTGTTTACAAGATTTACATCAAAATAAGGTTTCTGGAAAAGAAAATGCAGCTTAGCAAAACAAAAAATTGTGCAAATCCCCCAGAGAACTAATTCGGATGCATTTCAGCAATAATAATAAAAAAAATAGCACGAGACAGGCTGGCTCAGCAGTGCAGACCTGCAGGGAGAAGGTGGGGAGCACCACATCTGGGGTGCCTGGGCACCTCTGCACTGGGCTGGTAAGAGCCCCAGGTCTGCGGGGTCAGAGCAGAGCGCTGTGCCTTTTGCAGAGGAAGTTTGTATGAAACCTCTTGGAAAATGTGTCCACCTGAAACCAGTACCTGAGGCTTTGTAGTCAAATAACTGTTCAGACTTTAACTGAACACCGAGACAAGGACAGAGTTTGGTGCAACAGCCCTGAGCTGGAGGACGATCCGTGGGCAGGTGATTCCCGGTGCTGGTTTGTGATGAGTGCCAGACCCTGGTGATGCTTTCGGCTCTGGGGTGAGGAAGTGTTGCCTGTTTTCCCCATCTGCCCTCTTGTCTTGTACGTGTACCCTGTCGATTACAGGAAAATCAGTTTAGAAGCTGAAGAAAGACGCAACTGTTAATTCATAGCCCCATTCTTGTGCAGTCGGCTCCAACAGCAGACCCCAGTATCGGAACTTATAGGGAAGTCAGTCCCCATTGCATCCTACAGAACACATGTTAAGTGATTTCTATATTCAAGGGTAGTTCTTATTCAGTTTCCAGTACTTCATTGTGGTTAGTGAGTCAAATATTCTTGAAGTATCAAAACAATCTTTGTAGCTGTGTAACAGGAGCATAAGGATGTCATTAAAAATGAACCCAGCTTGATCTGGATGCTGGCAAAACAACTTCAAAAGTATCCCAGTTATTCTGTGGGAAAGGAGCTGTGTTCTTTCAGGATGAAAGGATCCATTGGAGAGCAGTTTAAAGGCAGGATTGGTCCCAGACAAAGGGAGGGCTGCCTGGGGATCCTCCCTGAATCTGTAAAAATCTGACTTGATTTTGGAGGGCTTGTGAATAACTGCTGCGTGTAGCCTCTGAACTCACAGACCCCAGCATTGCCTTCAGAAAGGAGAGAGCAGGAGCAGCAGTGTCCCAGACACTGCCCTTCTAGTGCAGGGAGTTTGGATGTGGTGGCCCTCCTACGGGGAGCCATCCACTGGCATTACTGGGCAACTGGTGTGAGATGGAGGGCATGTCTCGTTCTCAGAGTATGGAGATCTTTGGTAGGGGAAGTTGTAGAAACAGGAGTGTAAATGGGTAGGGGAGGAGATGAAACAAAAGGGTGGGGAGGTCCATGGGTGGCAGACAACATTGATAACCTCATCGACCAGGGAACGCCTCAATCTCTGCCAAAGCTGGAAGGACAGAGTGTGGGAGGTGTTGCTCCATACATGGTGTCTTTTACTCTTTCTCCATCAGTTCATTTCAGCTGCTATAGCAAACAGCAGTGCTAGGACTCAGACTTAGCTCAATTTAATTACTTTTCCAGTAAGTTTGTGGGAATGACACTACTGATTAGAGACAGGGAAATTCTGGGGGTATGTGTGGAGAGTCCGTGTTATGCTGTTCAAAGCCATGTCTCTGGGTTTGAAAGAGAAGCAAATGAGAAGGACAAAAAAAACCCTTTTGCATTAGGGTATTGATAGTGTGATTATCAGCATTCCTTTGATATTTTGGGGGGTGTGTTTTGTTTTTCTTCCCAGAGCATCCCTTGGATTTAAGCAACAGCAGGCCTGTTTAGTGGCTTTTCTTGCCCTAGCAGTACCTTAGTAAAAGAGAAGAGGAATGTCAGGCAGGTTAACTCAACAGTCTTGTGGGATGAGATGCTTTTCACTGGAAAACTTGGGCTTAAATTTCCTTGTCCTGAAATGCTTGTCTAGCAGCATCCCTGTATCCTTATAGACCTAAGCAGGTACCTCTGGGATCCCTCTGCCCCACCGACTGCAGACAAGATGTCTTCAGTTTTAGGGTTAAGGCAGTAACAGCAGGTCAGGGCAAAGTGCTTTATAGGTCAACACCCCCTTCACTGGTGAAATGGAGCAAAACCCCAGGGGTCTGAGAAGTTGATGAAGAATCTTCATTTCCCTCAGTGCTTTTCTGGCCGCTGTAAAACCTGGCTTGCATCAATCGCAGAGTTGTGCAGTTTTCCCAGAAGGTCGCTGTGATGAACGTGCAACACAAACTATTCCTGCATATGTAAAAATGAGAGAGATTTTTTTTTTCTCTTTGCATGCAATTTTCAAGAAGCAGAGAGTAAAGAGCTGTAAAGTTTCCTTTTATAGATGTAGAAGACAGCAGCAGCAGCAGCGCGCGCTGAAGTGAGCGAGGAAAACCCAAGGTGACATTTAATTTTAGCAATAATAAGCTATGGTGAAACTCCCCTTATTAAAGACCTAAGGCAAAAATGTTCTCCTGGTGTATTCTGGGGCAGAGACACTGCAAGGAGCAAAGGGAGACAGGGTGAGACACCTTGAGCAAGATTCAAAGAGCCAGGCATTAATTTTAGGGATGAAGAATTTGAGCACCTCTGCTAAGCAGTAAATGAATAATGCCCATTACAGTGAGACGAGGCTGTTCTGCTGCTCAGCTTCACAAACAGAAGCTCTCCTCGGGATAAGGCAGGGCTGCTGCTTGGGCTTGGCTGAGGCTGTAGCCCTTGGACGAACATTCTCCAGCTGATGTACCCCAAGCATTCTGGTCTCTTACAGCCTCCCTGAGCTGTCAGAGTTGATCTCCAGGAGCTGCAGGCTGTGCAGCTGCAGTGAGGAAGGGTCAGAGTCCTGCATGGGTGCTGCTACCCTGGGTGTAAGCCCCATCTCATCTGAAAACTTCTCAGCCTCTGGATTAGGGGAAAAGCTGAACCAAAATTTGCTTTGTCAGGTAGGAAGCACCCGCGGTGAAGTATTTTCTTCAGCAGATGTCTGGCCAACCGGCCCGTATCCCACCTCCAGCTGGATCCAAGCAAGGGTGCCAAGCCCAGACCCTCTCACTTGATTTCTAACATGAAGCTGTTCTAGAGCGAGTGTGTAAAAATAAGAGGAAGGCAGCAACAGGCAGCCTGCTGACCAGCAACCTCTTAGTTCTGGGCTGTCTGCAGAACCAGACCTTTCTCTGCCTGTCTGAGTGTGGATATAAATAGACGCGCAGAGTCGAGGCGATGGGTGGGTTATACAATGAACCTCGGCACTCGCAGGAGCCAAAAATACCCACAGACATCATGGGCAGTTTGAATGACATTTGCAGAATGCTGCTAATGGAAAAAAATTGCTGCCATGTTTAACAGAGTCCCTGTCACAGGATGAATCATCCTGTCCTGCCAGCACAGCGACTCGCACCCCCGAGTGCAGCGGCTGCTGCCCCTCTGCCGCGCTGCGCCTTTGCCGCTCTCTCCCCACTGCTTTTCTGGGGAGGGATGAGGATCGGCAGACAAAAGGTTCCAGCATTTCATGGCCCTCTCAGCTCACATTTCAGGTCAATGTTATTTTCCTCTCCTATTTTGCAAAATGACAGGAGAACTGATCGCACTCACCTTAGCCAGGAAGCGAATCCTTCCATTGTGGCAGTATAATAAGGGACAATAATTCTTGGAGAGAGAGTGAGAGATGGAGTTTTTGTGAAATGCTTCTAGTTTGTGTATAAACCTATCTCTATTTTTCAATCCTAAATGGCCCTTGTATTGAAAGCCCAGTACACGAGCTCTCTCCATTCAGTGTGAAAGCTGCCAAGAAATAGAAACCGTCCAGAATTGCTCAGCCTCTGGGCGAGGGGGCATTTTTCTCTAGGGATGTTTTTTTAACTATATCTTGCCGCAATGATTTTATGGTTGTGAGATGGGCACTAAGGGTATGGAGCTTCTCATCTGGCAGGATCACAAACCCTGCGTGGCCCTGTTTGCTGCCACTGCTGGGAGCCCACGGTGAGCTGGGAACGGTGGCATCGTGCAGGTGTCTCATACAGGGTTTGCCTCGAGCCATTTCTGCTAACGGTAAGTGGTAAATGTTTCTGTGGATCACGTATCCCGAGGCCCTAACTGTTACAAATAAACCACGATATTAAAATTGTCAGAGCAGAGTGAGTAAAGCAAACCCTCGCTGCGTGTTTCGATGCTCTATTTGTCCTTCCAGGCGCTGCTGAGAGGTTTGCAGGTATTTGGGGCCACAGAGATCTCTGTAATGTCTCTCTGTGTATTATTTAGTAACTAACAGTTGCTTGGGATTAACCATCAGTAAAATAGATCCACACTTGGTGCAGCCGGGGTACAGAACAGCTCTGGGCACATCCTGCAGCTTTCAGAAGTGTTGTGTCTCTGTCGGGCTGGTTTCCCGGCGCTGTCAGCTCTGTTAATGAGGAGCTGTTAGGGTGCCTGGGCAGCACAGCTCTGATTCCTGACTGGGGCGAGGGTCCCTTCCTTCCATAGAGGGGTCTATTTCCCCAGCCGCTCTTTCTCGTGGCAGATGCTCTGCTAGAGGCAGCCCAGCTTGAGTGAGTGGTGAGGTCCCACGCTCCTTTCCGAAGCTCCAGTTCACGTGCTGGCTCGAGTCGCCCCGTAGGCAGAGGTGCACGAGCCACGTGTGCTCACACACTGGTGATGGGCTTGATAACCCCGGTGTGCTGGAGCTGAGCTCCTGTGGAGCAGAAGGAGCAGCAGCAGGGACTCTGGCAAGATGAGCTGCGTCGAATTGCCATTGTCTGTGGCTTCTGGAGGTGTGGGCTCTGCCACTGCGTTTGCTCAGGATGAGGGGGAGAAAATTATTCTACGACATCCCCTCAGGGTGACATATGTCTTCTGCGGCGGGATGCGTAGTCTGCTGGAGGGAGCGTGTGCAGCTTGAGGAGAAGGATAAGCAAGGTCACATCAGCTGGTGCTGGGCTATAAGGAGTCTCCAGACGTATCTAGTGTTCAGCTGACTCTGGGAATGTTCTCCAAAAATCCTAAAATAAAAGTAAGGATGGAAATTTCCACCCATCTTGGAAGGTGTGCCCAATGAGGGCTGCCTCCTTGAAACACAGCTCTGTAGAACTCCAATACCCTGTTAATTTTCCTCTAATTTGGAGTCCTAAACTGACAATGGGCTCCCTTTTTTTTGTGCCCGTACCTTTGCCTGATCTCCTTTAGAGTGGAAAATCAGCGACGTGTCCCTGCCTGCTTCCAACCCTAGGCTCCACTAGATGTGTATTAGCAGTTGCATGACTCAATTGTATTAATTGTTGCATTAAATTATATGGTATTACTCAAAAAGAACATTAATTTAGTTTTCCTACAACTGTGTTCAACTTAATTTTTAATCAGATCTGACAGCAAAAATTTAAATCAAGAGCTGCATCTTGGCTCCAAGAGGACCGAGCACATAATGAATGTGCTAACGCGATCAGGACAGTTTGTAACACTAATACACATTAAGCGTAGGCAGGCTGCTGAGCTGTAGACAGTAATTATTCCTTCTCTCCTACCAAGATGAATTTCATGGAGGAAGAGCTGAACCGAGCTCGGGGTCAGGGTCTGGAAGGCAGGACTGGGATTGTTTAGTGCCGACGCGCCGCGAGCCGGCCCTGGACGCGCACAAACGGGTCTAACACAAAGTGCAGGCAAACATGCTCCCGGCAGCAAAGGTAAGGCAAAAGCAGAGTAGAAAGCAGGCTTCAATCTTTGTAATTTAGACAGTAATGCAGGAAGGGGAGGGAGGGAACCAAAAGCAATTTGCAGCAGCAGAGTGAGCATGTAACTGCATTTTAAGTTGGAAGAGAGGGTGAGAGTGTTTTCCGGGCGATTGCAACGTTGCTGAACTTCACCAAATGAAAGAGCATCTTCCAAACTAGGCCAGGTAGCAGCATGGGTTCTGCTCAGCTTCCTAGAACTGATCTGCATTCAGGAGATTGGGTCATGGAGATAAGGACTACTAATTAGGAGAGCTTAGCTAATTAAAGAAAAAAATAAACCACTAAACCCCTAGCAAGCCACTGATCTGTTCACAACAGCAATATACTGGGGGAGTTCAGGGAGCCATGGCAGTTCTTAAAAATCCTGACAGAAACACTGCCCTTCCCCTTCTCTCTTGCTTTATGGAGAGCATGGCACCTGGAGAGCATTAACCTGCTGCAAACACCAACGGCCACTCCTCCACCGCATGGGAAGGCCCCTGTGTGGGTCGTGCTGGTGGATTTCTCCCCTCGGCGCTCGTTCCGTCAGCAGGCACGAAAGGGTTCGTCCTTCTCTGAAAGCAGCGTGCATTGCTGTGTGTCTCCTGATAAGAAAAGCAGGATCTGTATAAATTCATAATGGCTGCAGTAATCTTTCTTTTCCGTGAGAAGCTGGTATTAATAAGGAGTGTCACAAACTATGAATTTTATTGTAGTGATATTCATTATACGTGATATACAGAGAGAAAACGTGATGCAGCAAGTGCAATGAATTGTATTTGTTGCAAAGACTGGAGCTAAGTGGAAATAAATTAAGCATGATGTGTTTTAGGCGGTTCTATATTCTGTAGCAGGTACAAAAAAAATGGCCAAAAATGTTTATATAGAAAAGATTTCTTAGGTGCAAACAGAGATACAAACACAGAAAAAGGAAAAATAAATTCATTTTGATGCACAGAGACACATCCTTTGCTGTGCATTTAGAAGAGGACTGCAGAAAGCAAATATCCTTCTGTTCTAGAAATTTGCAGAACCGGGATAATTGCTACCTGTGGTTGCTGTGGGAACCAGAACTTTTCCATTCCAGATTTTAAGAGCATGAATTCTAAGCCAAATGTGCCATATTAATGTGACTGCTGTCATATTACAGGAAATCAGCCAATTGGTGGTTAATATAAACATGTTAGGAAGGGAGAATTTTGTAGAAGTAGAGAATTGATTGGTGATTTTTTTTTTTTTCCTCAGAAGGAGTGGGGTTTGGCAGTTGGCCTGGAGCCGCAGGCTTTGTTCAAAGGCAGAGCGGTTTGAACCCCAGACTGCCCTTTTATGTAGCGGGAGAGGAGGGTGGGTCGGTACCGGCTGCGGGTGCCTTGTCCCCGTGGGGCAGTGGCTGGTCCTGGGCGCAGGCAGGAGCAGCCCATGGTTTGAGACGGGGCTCCCCACAGCTTCCACGTGACAAGTATCCTAACTAAACCTGGCTCCAGGACAGCTCCCAGGGCTCCTCTGCAGGAAAACAAGGGCTCCGGCCACCCAGGAGAGGCAGCCGGTCAGACAGTGTGACGCGGGGTGTCTCCGCACAGCCGGTGTCACCCCTGCAGCGAGCAGAGCAGAGGGAGCTCTCCGGGCTTCGGGCGCCCGGTGCTGAGCCAGGCAGCGAGTGACACACTGTGCCAGATTTGCACAGTGCTTTCTGACCCCTGCAGGACACGGCCCAGAACCATCACAAATACATCAGGGTAGCTGCGCCTCCAGTGTCACCGCTCTGCTAGCGCTTTATTTTTAAGGGACACCTAAAAGAGGCTGTCTGGGTTCAGGCAAAGAAAAGCCACCGAGGCAGAGTGAGCGTGGGGAGGCTCAAAGCAGCGTGAGGCTGGAGCCCTCCTTGGGAAATGTTACCTGAAAGGCAAAGGCGGCTCCAGCTCGGATACATCTGCAGTGATATTTTATTGATTGTGTGGGGCCCTTAAGGCAATTTTGTTAGAGCCAGTAAAGGGTTTTGCTTTTGTTCCCACGGTTGCCATTGTTTCTGAGCTGCCACGCTGCTTAGAAAAGTCCTTGTGATTTCTTTTGTGCGGTGCTCCAAGCTGCTGGAATAATCGCTTCAAAATTGGGGTTTGGGTTTCTAGAAGAAACTGGAAGGAAGTGCAGTTTAGCTCAAACCACTGTTCCTTGCATCAACGTTGCTTTTATGACTTTTATAAGCAACGCTTCAGATTTGCTGTGTTGGCACATTCAGGCTGTGTTTTAGCAACTCTAACTGGCACTTAAAGACCCAAATATTCCTGTGTAAAAACTTAGGATGGCAAGTGTGCGATGGTTTATGCGCCTTAATTCTCAAAGGCATTAGGGATTATTGTGCATAAATGGGGGAAATTAGAGTGAACACTTAGCTGTGCCTGAAACTCAGACACAGAAGATAAGGAAAAGGAGGTACGTTTAAAAGAGAAGCAAAGAGGGTCCCAATAAAGCCGCACTGGTGCTGCGGGGAACAGCCCGAGCTGCAGCATCAGGGCTTGGGCTGCTAAGGGACTCTGGGGGGGTAACGAGCTGGATCAGCACAAGGGCTCAGGAGAACATCTGGAAAGTACCATGCATTATTTAATGCCCTTTCTGTAAGAAAGGGTTAAAAAGTGCAGCACATTTAATAAATCCTGGCTTTATTAATTTGCAGAGCTTTGCTAGAGGTATTTTATAGAGATGATAAAACTGATGGGCTACTTGATTTTTTTTTTTTTTTTTTCTCTATTCAAGTCTCTCCAACGTACCCACTTGCAAAGCAGCTTCACTTCAGGTGGACATTTCAAAGTGAACATGGTGCTGCTGGGTCGTGGGTGCCTGGAGTGTCCCCATCTGTGGTGCTGAAGGTTGTGCTCCTCTGTGGTGAAAGCCCGTTGCAGTTTGAGCTGTGATGTTTGCTGCATAACAAAGGCTCTAATTAGTTCTCTGTTGTTCTAGCAACTGGTTAAGAATCCAGCACACACTCACAAGGCAATGCTTCGTATTAGATTGAATGGGAAGATTTTAAGCTTGTAAGGTCATAAACAGACAATGAAGGTTCCCAGTGTATCAGTAATACATCAGCGTTTGCATAAATAGCGGGAGTTATTCTAGTAAAAAAGCAATATTTTTGGCATCGTGCTTGGCGAAGAGGGTGCTCGTACCTACTTGGAATAAATATTCTCATTTTAAAAGGAAATAAGTCTGTGAATTCTTATGACTGCTTATGAAAGATCTTATACCACAATTAAACTACTGGCTTTTACTTAATCTTGCCGAGCAACGATGGACTGTTTATCAAGAGAAGGAAACACCGTGAAGCTTGATGTTACTGTCACTTGGGTATTCTCATTTTCCAGGGAAGGAAATCTGCTGGTGTAGGGGACGGGGACCTGCAAACCCCACTGTGGCCGCTGGCAAAGGTGGTGGGCGTGCGGGGGTCCGGCTGCCAGGGTGGGGCTGGTGGGTACCCAGCCCCTGGCTGGGGCTGTCTGGAAACCTTCATCCTACTCCACCAAGGCCAGGAGAGACACCTCCCAGGCTCTTCCTCTGGGCAGACGCGATTCCTCAAAGCAGGGGTGTTTCTGGTGGAGCCAGGGAGGGTTTTGTGCTCGGTCCCCAGGGCAGCAGCACAAGTGGCGACAAATCTGCCTATGTGCTGGAAATGGAAAATGAAAAGTAAAGATTTCCAGCCTAAACGAGCTTGGGATAAATTAGATGTGTTGAGTCAAAATGGCTTTTTTCATTTCAAACATCTTTACTGCAGGATTTTAAGAAATTCAAGACTTGATGTTTCCTTTAACACTTTGATTAAACACTTTTCTTAAAAACAGATTTTTGGGCCAAAGCAAATCTAACCAGCTTGGGTTTGGAAATCTGGTTTGGATTTTAAACCTGTGATAGTACAACTCTTTCCAAATTCCAATTAACTAGAATTTTTTTCTTAGCATTTTTTTCTACATAAGCCTCTATTCTCTATGCATTTTTAATAAGCTTTATCCTGCAAAAACATGAGAGCGAACTGCAAGTGAAAAGAATAAAGGCAGTTGCTGCATAGCTCTGAAAAATCTGTTAAGTACTGGAAAGCTCATAGTAAAAAGCAAAGCACTGAAGAAATCTTAGCTCTGTTCTTATTAGAAACTGTGAATGAAGATAAAACCTTTTCACAAACCCCGTCTGGCTGGAAAAAAAAAAAAAAAGCAGAGTAACAGCACTAGATAAACGTGTGCCAGTGCTCACACATGTTGCCGATAGTGGAATAAACAGCAGAAGACCTCTGTGTCCTTTTGCAGAGCTTTGAGTCTGGGGACTGACTTGTCCCTCCAGGAGGAGGAGGGGAGAGTGCCCTGGACCAGTGTGAAATGGTGAAAGCACAGAGGAGTTAAAAAGTCACATAAACCCAGAACGGTAAGGAGAAAGTGGTTATCCAGATGATCTTTCCAGAATATATAGGCTCTGTGGTTTTGGGGGGGGGGTTTAAGGAGAACAGATGGGCCCAGGGTACCCAGCAGACAGGTTTCTGTCTCCAGTCCGTGTTACCGAGGCTGGTGGGAGCATGGTGGTGAATCACTGGGAGCAGAGCAGAGGCAGCTGCCCTCATCTCATCCCCACCAGGCAGCTGGTGGCTGGCCCAGCAGGACCCTCCCAAGAGACCTGGTCCTGCAGCTGCCACTGTAGAGGATCTGCCCTGGGGACCGAGGATGTGGTGAGTGTCCCCATGGGGACGGGAGGGAAGAGCAGAGCCCCCTGCGAGGGGCACAGGGAAAGGGTCTGGTCGAAGGCAGCAGGGATGCTGAGGCTGCCCAGCCTCCTGGTGTGTTTTCCTTCCTGGTGTGTTTTCCTTTCTCCCACCTGTTCATGTTTTAGAAATACTAAGAAATAATATTTAGGTGTTTAAATAAAACATAATCCTGGTTTGAGACCAAGTGTTTGTAACATGTGGCTCGAGGCTCCTGAGCTGCTGCGCAGGGTGTTTGCTGTTTGCGTGCTTTGGCGTGTCCCTTTGTTTACCTGAAATTGCACAATTCCAGAAGTTTCCTTCAAACCGTTTCCTGCTGCTGTCCAGAGAGCTCCAGTGGTTCCACCTTGGGCCCGTCTTGCTGAACATGGGGTGCTGGAGCAGGGTCCCCAGCTCGCCCCAGCCCTGCTGGGACCGCAGGGCAGGAGGGCACCTGTGCTGCAGGCAGAGGGTCCCATGGGTGGGTGCAGCCATTGCCCCATGCAGAGGGTGCTGGACCCTGTTGGGTCCTGCTCAGTTCCTCGGCCATCCCAGCAAGGGGGCACCGGCACAGTCTCGCCAGGAAAAGCTGCTGACCTGCCCTTTCCCCGTCAGAACTAATCAGCATCAGACGAGCTAATAGGGAACACAAAACCTATTTAAAAGCTACATTTACCACTTGGCTGATTCCATTACATCGTGTAATATCCAGGTGTCACATTTCCTCTTGAAAGGCTGGTTTTAATGCTTTCCTGACTTAGCTGTGTGATGGGGGGGGGGTCCTCCCACTATACATCCTCTGCCTTGGGGGACCCAGGAGCGCACAGGAGCAGAGGGGTCCCGTGGGGTGCAGGGACCAGAGGGGGAAGGTGAGTGTTTGGCTGGGTGCTTCTGGTTTGGCGTGGAAATGCGGTAGCTGAGCTGGATGTGACGCTGCTACGCTCAAGTCCCCACAGCCCCGGGAACACTGAGCTGATGAGGGAGATGCTGAAGCCCCTCTGCTTTCCCAGGTTTTCCCTGGACCGTGTCTGCGTGCACTGACTGGCCTCGGCTCCCCGTGCGAAGACTCTCCAGCTGATGGCTCCTGAAGGGGAAGGAGCCACTTGGTTATTTCTGAGATTTAAGGACTGAGCCTGTTGGGTTTTTAACATCTCCATTATCGCTGAGTTATGCATGATTGCTTTCGTTACAGAAATGAGCTTAGAACTCCTTGTATTTGTTTTGATTTTTGACGGAGACACCTTCTCCGTGCTGTAAATCGACAAACTGGTGCTTTCTCCCCCTGCGTAAATCGCTCCCGGGCAGGGCTGCTCCTCGCCGTGCAGGGCTGCTCCTCGCCGTGCAGGGCTGCTCCTCGCCGTGCAGGGCTGCTCCTCGCCGTGCGGGGCTGCTCCTCGCCGCTCCAGAACGTGGCCTTGCCCCCGGCCGTGCCGCTCGCCCGCACCGGCTATTGCCACGCTGAGCCATAGGTGGTGTCTCCTGGTCAGTACAGGCTGTTCCGGGGATGGTGGGCGTCTGGAATCACCTAGAACAATTAGTTTCTATTTTCCAGTAGTTCTTGGTTTAGAGCAGATATTTTTGCAAGGATTTGGGTGCTTAGTGAAAGGTAAATATCATCTTGTGCTGCTCGCCTGGTTTCCCACACTGGGGGTCTGTCATGAGTGGCTTCACGCAAGCACAAAAAGCCAGCGCAAGGTATATATGCCATGCAAGGTCTGCTGTGGGACTGGAATAGGCTTTGTAGTGCTAGAATGAGGTAATTTTTTTTTAAGTCATAGCTAGCACTTCCACTCTGCTGGATCTCATCCAATGTGAAAAAAATATTTTTTTCAGCAGAAGAAATGCTATGCACAAAGGTTCTTGAGTTTCATCTCCTCCCTGTGCTTAAAAGCTGAAATTCTTTTCTTAGATTTTTCTTTTTTTCTGTTTTGCTTGCCCTTTGGGCCCTTAAAATCTCACAGATCTGCACTCATATCAGCAGCTGTATCTAGAATTAGAAGGAAACCTTATCTTTGGGCCTTGCTGATATTTTCTGTTCTTGATACACAAGTGCCAGAAAAAAGCCTGTGAGTTTGCGACTTGCACTCAAGCTGTCTTAGAGGGATCTGAAATTCTAGGGAGTTCTGAAGCTCCTTTCTAGGTCTCTTAAATCAGGCATCAAAGATCACATGTCACTTTTACTCCTCTGTTTTGTGTTTGTGCTGTAGTGTATGTTACCTGTGGTGGCTTTATCTGTAGCTACAGTTTTACAGAGAGAGATTAAGGATGTAATTGCTTTCTTTGATTCTTAACAAGATCAAACAGAATGACAGAAATACCAGTAAAAGGTTCCGTGTGACGCTCGCTTAGGTGAGCAGATGTGTATATCCACCTCCCGTGGTTAAAAGGAGACAGCTGCCGGGGGATGCTCTCTGAAGACAGCCCAGGCTGCATCTCCACAAACCAACGCGGATAACCAGGTCTGCTCAGAGTGGGGACTTTTCCAGGTGCTTGTGTGTGGGTCAGAGGCTGTGAACGCACAAAAGTGTCAGAACAACTGACAGCTCAGCAGGGCCCGTGGAGCTGAGCCCCTGGTGCAACCCGGCAGCCTCTCCACTCCCAGCCGGGGTGGGCGAGGTGGCCGTGGGCACTGCAGTGCGTGCCGATGCTCTGGGCACAGCGGTCTGGGGGCGGCCACTCGGGCTGGTGAAGCTGGTCTGGCCTGGGAGAGCCGCACACTCTTCTCTGCACCTCACCTTGGGTCATGGTTTAGCTCAGCTCACCTGCCTAAGGTAGAGTAGGTCAAGGAAAGGAGCAGGCATAAGGCGGCTCAGAGTGAATGCGCCAAGAGCAGAGTAGTGAAGTTTAAGCACAACACAACCCAGCAGCAGCAAACGGGGGCTGGCGTCGGATCTCGCGCTGTACGACTGCTCGGGCGAGCAGGGAGCTACCCCGCTGCTCTGTAACTCAGCCTGGTGTCAGGTGTGATTCCCTGGCTCTATTGCAAAGTACAGCAATCATTAAATATATGGAGCTCGCTGTCAGTCTGCAGGAAGAGTTTGCAGGGCAGTTCAGCTCCTGTGCAGACAGAGGAGCCTGCACACAGGAACAGAGCTGTGGAAGTGCTATTTCATGCCATAGCTGTGCTCAGAATATGAGAGAGCTGGACGTAGATCCTGCTGGAGAAGTTCATCAGGCAGGGGGATTTTATGGTGCTATTAAGGAGAAAGAAAGAAGCAAAGCATTTGGTTTTTGGAAGAACTGTTAGAATGATCTTAAGATCACTCTGTGGTACATTCCCCACCTCTGCCAGAGGAATAAACAGTGTCCCTATGGCAAAGAGGAGGTTGCTGCTGCAAGGTTCCCAGCCCAGGGTTTCAGTGGCCGGAGAGGCTTGCCAGGAGGTAGCACCCTCAGGGTGGTCCTTGCAGAGCTTTGTGGAGCAGGCACGGGCAGTCAGACCCCTCTGGGCTTCTCCTGGAGCCGTGCCTCAGTAAAAATCCTCTTCACTTCATCAGGAGAACTTGTTGGCTGGGGACCGGTAGATTTGTCCCTCAGTCCTGCTCAGGCTGCCTGCGCTCGCTTTGGGCTTGCCCGTTTCGATCGTGTTATTTCTGACATCCCTGGTCAAGGTGAGGTGACCCATGGCTGCCTCACCTTCCAGCCCTTTGGCTTCTGTTCTTGTTTGGAAAAGGAAGGAATGATGAGATTTTGAAATGTTTCTGAAATTTCCCGGGGAGTAAAGTCTCTTTCTCAACCCGCTCAGTGCCGTGCTCCCCACAGCACGGGGTACAAAACAGCATTTTTATTAAGAAAGGTGAAGTTCTCAGGCTCAGCTAGAACAGCTTCTGCGAGGCTGAACGGCAGGGTCACAGGAACAGCGGTTGTCATGAACTTAAAGGTACTGAAAAATAGTGTTAAAATATTTGAGGAATACAACAAAGTATCTTATTTGTCACACCTTAAATACAAATATGCAAATAAACAGAAGAGGAGGAGCGTGATGGATGGATATAGAAGGATCCACTCTGGGTGCAGGTGCAGAAAGGAACAGAAGGGAAGACACAGGATTTTGTTTTCCTCTTCTCTGAAATATCCTTTGTTCCTCTGAGATACGGGAATGATAAGTCTCTGAGAAAGAAAAACGTTCCTCTTGGTGACCTTATGGATTTAAGATCTATTTCTAAACCAAATTTTCATAAAAAAACTGCCACACACAATCTCCAGATTAAACCTCACTTTATTTTCTGACAGACATGACCTTTCCTAGCTTTGGATATTAAATATCACAAAACCTGCTGCAATTTAAGCTGAGGATTTTACATTTAAATAAATGTAACTTAAAAGCAAAACTAAATTCTCTGCAGAACACAGGGGAACGTGGGGCTGGGTGGGAAGAAGCTTTTCCTTCTGCTCCAGAGGACCCCTCTGCAGGGCCATCCCCTGGCAGGTGGGCTCTGTCTGCTGCCCTTGCCCAGCCGGTTGGTTTGACCCCCTCCCTGGCTGGTCTGCAGGGGGTGGCAGCTGGCACAAGGGCAGCCTCCTTAGTTCTTAGCTTGACAGAAGCAGCTTTGCCTGGGGGTTCAGCCTGCTGCTGGTCGCTGAGCTGCCTGTGCTGGTGGAAAGGGGAGAGTGCGTTCAGAGGAATCGTTCCCAGTGTGCTGGGATGACCAGTGACATCCAAGTGGCTGCAAGACAGGACCTGGGTGGATAGACAACACTAGTGATGATTTTAGCAAAGAGAGAAGAGAAAATAATGACACCTGGTGCTGGGTTGGAATTTTTGATCTGCTCCCATTCGTTGAGAGATGCATCATTATGGGGGGGAATGCACCCGGATCAGCAGAGCTAATCTCCGCCCTTCTCTCCACTGGAAAACACGTACTTGGCTGTAAAACAAAGTTTGTCTAATTTGCAAGAACTTTAAACTCCAGCAGAGTTTTTCCATCCTTCCCTTTTCAGCTGGAAATGCCTTTTGGTTAACAAATGCTCTGCGACAACAAATCAATGTTCTGCTGTGTAACGGAATTAACTCAACATGCACGGCTACAGATACACTCTTTGATTATTGTCAATAACTAAATCTGTTCAGGGGTGAAATGAAGGATCTTGGCTCATTAGCACGTGCTGTACCAAATGGCATTTGTCAGCAAAAGGAAGTTAAAACCTCCAAAAGGGGTAGGGGCAGTTTAGATGCAGGTGAATATTAAACAAAGAAAAATAAGGGTGGACATGTCTGGGACAAAGTAAATAATCTTGGCTTCAACAGAGAGGGCAATTTGGATGCTTTCCCAAGGCTCTGCTCTGTTCTTTTGTCTTGCACTTGAAATTTCATGACAAATAAATGGCACATCTGATTTCCAGTATTCCTGCTGTAATAGCTGGGTGCTAAATACCTCTCCAAAGAGCTGTTGCACTGGCACTGTAAGTTCTACAGCAGAAAAACGTGGTCAAGAGAAGTTGCTGCTGTGGCTGGGATGGCAGGTTCAGTGGCAGGGACTTCACCGTGTGTGTATGCGATGCCACGACTGTTTCCTGGTGTGAGTTAAAGGCAGCTCAAAAGTGAGGGTTGCTCATGGCCAAAGGCCAACTGGATTGACTGATGAGGGGAGCAGGGGCCGCTCCAGCTGCAGGGAGTGGCAGGAGGGAGATGAAAAGGAAGAGGATGTGGAGCATCACATGGAATATTTCCTCCCAGACAGATCCGTGCTGCACTGTGTGCAAGTGGAGAGCAGCAGCCAGCCTGCCTCTGGTGGGATGTGTTGGAAGATGATGGTGGTGGGGTGGGGTTGGATGGCCCCTGGTGCACCTGCTCTCCCCCGAGCCTTGGGGAGCTGCAGCGGCTCCTCAGCAGACTGGAGAGGTGCTGCAGCAGAGCCCATCCCCAAGGTACCTCCCTGCTTCAGAGCCTGCGATTCTGACTGACTTGGGTAATCTCATCAAAAATGAAGGCGTTGGAAAGCAGCCAGTCCCACCACTGCTCCCCAGGGCTGTGCAGCCGCCTCCCCTGCCCACTTCTGTACCACCACGGTCAGGGGTGCAGGGTCTGACCAGACTGGAACACCCCAGAAGTCCAGGTGAACCCCGAATTTCCCAGCACATCTATTCAGGCCACATAAGTGAGTTGCCATGGAGATGTGCTGAGCGCGGGCACGATGCTCTAGTGATGGAGTCTCACAGCCAGAGGCATCTGTTAATCTTATTTTTATCAATTTTTAAAGAGGGTATGATGGTGGTATCTCCCCCACCTTCCCCTCCTCTAGCAAAAGCTTGGCATTTGCACTTTATTGAGAGCACGGGCTGCAGCGACTTTGAAAATGAACCCTAATGAACATGACTTGCCAGCTTGGGGAACACGTGCTATGAGGGATGGAATTTAGTAGCAGGGAGCTGGTACCTTTGACATATTGCTCTGGTTTTAATGAGGGGGAGATTGACAGCCCAGGACAGAGGTAAAAGGAAGATGTGCCTTTGCCATCACCTCGGGAGGTCACAGCTGGGCCGGGTCGGGAGGAGGAAATGAAGCTTTTATTTATGAAACTCTGACTCAGTGGCCATCTGCAAATGGATCTTTTAATTGGATTTTCTTTCCCCTTGTTCTGGGTGTGTTGACTCTGGCTGCCTGCCCGTGCTTTGGCCACACAGGCCTGGAGGAGATGGGTTGGTGGCTCCCAGGTTAGCACCTGACCCAGCTGGGTAAACACAAAACGAGGATGTGAGCACCTGAACAGGTCCTCTCCTGCTCTGAAGCCACAGGGGCAAAGGGCAGACTGGAGCTTGCCCACACTTCCCAGCATGGTGCTGAGCTCAGCTGTGGCCCCAGGCAGGGCAGGACCCCAGCAGCCTGTGCTGGTGGGATGGGGATGGGAGCAAGGAGCAGCGAGGACTGGGATGGCTGCTGGGGTCACCAGTGCTTGTGTCAAATTGTAAGGGGATGTCCATCCAGAAGTGTGTATTTCTTGTGCCCCTCAAGTGCTGCTCACTCCCAGGAGGACACTGAGGGGCTGGAGCGTGGCCAGAGAAGGGCAACAGAGCTGGGGAAGGGGCTGGAGCACAAGGGGGGTGAGGAGCAGCTGAGGGACCTGGGCTTGTTGAGCCTGGAGAGAAG